>CAJHZI010000189.1:475000-605000 GCA_905160935.1 Enchytraeus crypticus
TCTAAATAGCGTAGGGGTATAACGTCATAAAGTTTTAAATGACAAATCCTGAGGTGAACTGAATCCGCGTGGGTTCGAATCCCGGCCGCGCTGAGAGTAAAATCTCGGAATTTACTGGACTGATTATACGGAAAATGGTCTAAATTGCCTAACGGATTAAACATGTTGTTTTAAAAGTGATAGATGTCAACATAGTTGATCATTTTACTATAGTGCGTGTTTACTTTTTACTTTAAGTAAAAAGTAACATTTTAATGAAGCGTATACTTCTATTTGCGCGGCCTTACATACATGTAGATGTTAGTCGAAGCTAAGGAAGGCAGAGGGGCCCCACCTCATCCTAAGCAAGCACAATCCCCTCAAGAATAAGAGCGTATCAAAAGGAATCTTAGGTAATTTAAACATCCACTCATATGTGGACATAAAGAGGAAAACGGAAGAGAGAGATGAGTGGGTGCGTTATATTCCGTGGACCTGCCAGTAGGCAGTGCACTAGGGAGAGTTTCAGATCTCAACATCCAGTACGCAACTAACGGATAAACCTGTGAGGAGTCGAGCCCTAGGAATCACGACTTAGAGCATAGGACAATATCCAGATTTCCTTGAAATATTTAGTTTTCATTGTTCTGATTAATAATTAATCAATTAATTAATTAATCTTATGCTGAGTTATTCTGTTAATTAGTTGATCTTGGATTAAGTTACTCTGATAATTAATTACTCTTAGATTACTGGACTAATATTGAGTTATTCCGATAAAAGTATTATTAATGAATTAGTCCTAGATTGAAAATGCAGGTTACGGATTGGCAGTCAAGTACTGTTGATAGGAAGATCCTTCAAAAATATTTACACCTTTAGTTTAAAGTCAATGTCTGAATCAGTTTCATTATAATAAACAATTTTCTATTTTTCAACGGCCCCAATCTTCTGTCATATGTCATTTTAAAAAAGTTAAATATTATTATAAACTCTTAATTAAATGATTAGGCCTATAGATTACATTATGAGTCGTTTCAAAAACTATCCGAACTTGCGCATCCAGAATTGTGCTTTCTCAGAGAAAGTATTAGGCATCTATTTAATTTTCCTGCAATTACCTAGACAACAAATTATTACTCGCATTACCTAGATTATCTATTTACTAATGGTTACAAATTATTACTGAAATTTCTAATTAATCAGAATTGAGCGGTAGAAAGGATGCTTGCTTACGTATTTGTTATGATAGAATTCATCCAAATCTTCAATCGGTTTACCAAAAAGTTCGGAGGGAAATTCTCCCAACTTATCAGGAAATTTCTTAGCTTGTTGAAGGGCAGCAGAAGGTTGCTTCTTCACCTTTGGAGTCTTCGGTTCCCCTGGTTTAGACTTTCCGGGGGCCTGAGTCCCTTTCCCTTCACTCGCCTCCGGTGTGCCGAATTTTTCCTCCAACTGACGGTGAAGAAGCTTTTCATGCTCTATTCTATTCTCGATCTTCTTGAGGGACTCCTGGGTAAACAGGCGGATAGACGGTCCCGTGGTCGCTCCCGCCCTCTTCACGTCAATGACAAGCTGTTCCATCCCGTGAATCCCTCGGCCAGTCCCGCCGGCAACCCGACGAATGGATGGAGACGAATAGGCAAACACTCAGTTATGGCGGATTCGCATCAGGGACAGATTTGTGACGGGTATAATGATTCATCCGGATTAGGATTTAGAGCTAGCTCGGCGACTAATTGTGAGATAACGTAAATCATGAAATCTGAACGAAGGTCAATTGTATCCGAGGCAGCTGCAAATATATAGTTTAGAGTTTCAATACAATTAGCGATGTGCAACTGTGAAGGCATTGTTTGAATAAAATGATGTTACGTAGATGAATGAGAAAAAATTAAGTTTGTTAGGTAAAGCTATATGAATAATAATAATATTAATTCATATTGGCGAATGCGGCTGCCCAAAGTGTAAGGAATTTATTTTAACCGCTTCGTTTTTTAACTTTTAATTATTTATAAAGTTTTAAGATAAATTTTAATTATTATAAAGTCTCTTTTTATCTGCTTTTTAGCTAGGATCCTATACAGCCCAGGGTATTTAAAAAGTAAAAATACTGCTACTAACACTACTACTGCTACAAATAGTAATAATACAATAGTAATATAATAAAATTAAGTTTGTTAGGCAAATAGTGTAATAAATAATAATAGTCATAATAATAATAATAATAATTAAAATTCTAATTATATTATTATTATTATTTAATGCCCTTGGCTATATTGGGCCCTGGACTAAAAATAAGATAAAAGAAGGACTTTATTTAATTAAAGGAGCGATTAAAATGAAATGTTTAAAATAATTCCTCTACATTCTGGAAGGCAGCATTCGCCAATGTGCCACAAACGTAGATAGCATTAAAGCGCTGGAGTGCAATGGACAGGCGCTGCCACAGAATGGCTTAAATCGTTACTAATCAATAATTATTATTTATTTATTAATAATAATAATATTATTATTATATTATAGATGAAGATGAGTATATGTAGAGGAGTTATTTGGCATGGACCTGCCAATAGGCAGTGTACTTAGAGAGAGAGAGAGAGAGGGAGAGAGAGAGAGAAAGAGAGAGAAAGATAGAGATTGTGAGTGGGCGAATGAGTGAAACATACTTAAATATAAAATGTAATAAAACTGTACACATTATGTGACATTATAAGAAAGCTTACAGTTACTAAAATTTACCGTTATTAAAAGTACAATTATTAGTAAACTTTAGATTTTGTTAATATAATGTAATTGAAATCAGTTCCAAGCATATTCAATATCTCATCGTGTGGCAGCTGAATTTTTTAATTTTGTTTACTACAGTTAGCGTATCAAACCTGAAAAGCACAGCATGCCCATCCTGAAGTTCTCTACACTTAAAACAAAAACTTAAGGCAGTTACTTCAACTTCAGAAATACTAATCACTGATGCTTCACCCCGAGGAATGGTAGGTCACTGGAACTAATTCGTGTAACTCGACATAAGTTAAATTCTAAAAGAATTTATTTTCTAAAATTAAATAATATTACCCGTTTTAATTAATAGTATCTGCTTAGTACACCTACAATCTTATACATGCTGTAACTCAGCGTCTGCATGCAGATGTTGATTCACAGCAAGCTATTCATACTGGAAGCAGGATGGGATACTAGTTGGAAGCAGGATGGGATGCTAGATGGAAGCAGGATAGGATACTAGATGGAAGCAGGATGGGATGCTAGATGGAAGCAGGATAGGATACTAGATGGAAGCAGGATGGGATGCTAGATGGAAGCAGGATGGGATACTAGTTGGAAGTAGGATGGGATGCTAGATGAAAGCAGGATGGGATACTAGCTAGAAGCAGAATGGGATGATAGCTGGAAGCAGGATGGGATACTAGCTAAAAGCTGAATAGGATGATAGCTGGAAGCAGGATGCTATCTGGAGACGGCTGAGGATTGAACTGCAAACAGATTTAGACAGTGAGCGAGACGAAATGAGTTAATGAATATTAGATGATATGATAACAACTGCTCGTTGACCGAGTTAACGTCTGAGAGCGACGTCGTATCGCCGTCATGAGATGTGAATAGGGATTAACAGCTGCGATAAAGTCCGACAGATAGAATCCGAGGTATGGAGAGAGATACGGACATATATCTAGAGAATTGAAGGAGAGCTATACACGGAGAGAGAAATACAGAGAAAGTCAAGAGGTATTGATGGAGATTGGTAAAGCAAAGCTAAAAAGCTAAAGCTAAGGTTAACGTCAGTTTCCTCACTCGATAGCGATGTCAGTGACGGAGTAATGGGGATTGGGGTATTTAGAATGTGTTATATTTGGAGAAGAGAGGCACATGAATGGAGAATTCGATACCAAACATGAGGACGTGTAGAGAAATCAGATATTATTAACTACAAATGCAATTATTGAAGGTAATTAATACATGTATATTTAAATTTAATGCGAAGTTTAAAATTTCATCAAAAAGTGAAAGACAATTAACTGGTATTTTAATCACTAGGAAGAATAATGATATATGAAATGAGAATATGAAATACTAAAATAATGGTATGCTTTTTTCTTGGTATAAATTCAAATGTACTATGCAAATTTTTGCCATGTGATGCAATTTTACATGTTTCACGCTTCATTTAACAAATTTATCCAATTCTCATTTTTAGTAGGACAAATGTTTATTTAGAAATTCATCAAACAGCGACAAATAATTGTGAAATCAGCAGACAAAAGTGATTTTTAGCAAAAGTAACAACTACAAAACCCATGAAATTATACCAAATCGTAGTTGATTTGCACTTAATGAATAGTAACAAAATCATATAATTCAATCGTGAAACAATTTAATCAAATCATAACGGCTCCCCTTATAAAATCGCTTTGCAGCCTTTGTCTGGCAGCCTTTACATTGCTGATTAATTTGTGCCTTCTTCACTCTCTGCTTAATCGCATCTTACTATAAATGCAGTAGACGTTTAGTTCATTCCGCACGACGCAAAGCGAATATATAATCTTATATCACTTCTAAAACTACGCATGACAAATCGAGAATATTCTGAATTGCCAGCTTGGAGCTAAAAGCTAATCGGCACTTGTAGAGATTTATATAAGACGCCGGACGTTACATGCGTGGATCATCTATTCCACAAGTATGAAGAAAGCTGACAGAAGGTTAGGAGGGTAGAAGGGTAGGAGGGTAGAAGGGAAGGAGGGGAAGAGGTAAGAGGGGCGCTCAACGGTGTAGCTTAATAGCGCGTCATTCGACGTATCAACTCAATATCTATGTAGAGTGCACCATGACTAATTCAGTGGGAGGTGAAGAAGGAAATATATGAATTGCTTCCGACCTGGAGGAAGACTCGACGAACGAGACCGTTGATGGAGGCTATTTAAATACCTGGAATGAGAATTTATCTTTTGATATCTTTATCCGAGGCGGCAGACTGGACCCTGAAATGCTTTGGAAGCAGCAAGGAACTAGCAATAAGTGAGAGAGGTCGCATAAATAGACGCTATGGTCACGAAATGTGAAAAGTTCAGAAGACGATGCGAATTGAGACATGATTGAGCCCTGCATAGCGGATTTTATATAAATAAATATGTCAGCACGTCATTAAAACGTAAGATAACTATGAAGCTCTCTCTCATTCTCTCTCTCTCATTCTCTCACTCTTTCTTTCTCTCACTCTTTATTTCTCTCTCTCTCTCTATCTCTCTCTCTCTCTTTCTCTCTCTCTCTCTCTCTCTTTCTCTCTCTCTCTCTCTCTCTCTCTCTCTCTCTCTCTCTCTCTCTCTCTCTCTCTCTCTCTCGCTCTCTCTCTCTCTCTCTCTCTCTCTCTCTCTAGTTATTAGTCTAGTGCAGTCCATCGTGCAAGTGTAACACAAAATTGTAAACTCGTTATAAACTATGACTCTCAGAAGAGAGCACCCCAGGAACACAACTGTAAACCACCTCGAAGTCTCGCAGTAGTAAGAGACAACCATAATTCTGAAGGGTAAATACTGAGGTGAACCGAGTTACACAAATGTCATTCTATAAGCAGCTTGTTGGAATATAATAATATATCAAATGACTGTTTGCTATTCGGTTCTCAACAAAAAGTAGTTAATCAGGAGTTAGTATAACAAATATCTAGTCGAATATAAATATCAAGAGAGTCGGCCATATACCGACAAAGAATAAAATAATTTTTAAAATGTTGTGCCTAAATTTCATTTCATCCATCTGAAAGTAATTTTAGAAAATTTTTTTTTAATAGAATAAGGAGCTTTGTAGATTTTTATTTACATGCGTTATATCATAGTGAACTAACTTGCAATTAAATCTTGTAATCAATGCTGTAAATGTATTAGTATAAATAAAGATAAATTGGATGAATACCAAGAGGAGGATTGCACTTTCTGCTAAGTATTTTTGTAAGATTTAATATTCCCCCATGTTAAAATTGTGGGTCTGGGCATAGATGAAAAAAACGTTTCTTACGTTTTTATATCTGTAAAAAACGCGTTTTTTAACGTTTTTATTTTTGGTAAGAACGTTTTTTTCATCTATTGGTCTGGGTCTCAAACAAGCAGTTGTGCTTTCTGAACCAGTGTCGTTATGTTATGCTAATTTAATTGTCATCTTATGTTGTAAATACATTTATGTTTTAATTTTTACATTATTTTTTAATTTTTTTTATTGTTTTATTACAATTATTCCACTAATTACGTGCTCCATACCCATGTTTGGAAGAATGAAGAAAGCTGGAGTTACAGCATCAAATACATCTTAGTTCCAATCAGGCACGAATAGAATAAGGTTAGAGTAAACGAGAAACAATGAAAACATAAATCAAGTCGACTTCTGTAATTAGAGGAGCGGAAAGAAGAAGGGAAGACAAATGATGTAGTCACTAAGCGACCATGATACCACAAAGTAGGTCAAGTCTTACCCTGACACTGACACTAACACTGACACCGGCTGTGGAAAACTTTAAGAACTGAATGGCTGGAAACAGTATGATACAAACAGTCATTTAAGGCTGTCAGAGTTGGTCTTAGAGGAAATGTTTCAGAATATTATTCCTGCTGTATGAAATCTTATGTTCGTGCTTTGAGAGGTTTAGAAAAATCTTCTCTCTTCCTACTATTCTCAGTAGTAGTATAAATATTTCAATTTTGTCTTGACTCGACATCAAAATAGCGATAGCGCGTTATGCCCCATCAGGTCAACATAAACCCTAGCGTAGATCTCTTGCTGTTGACAAACACATTACATCGTCAACAAACTTCAGTCTAACATTCTACAAAACATCACTAGACAGTCACTGGTGAATTACAGATCCCCATTCCTCCACAGTCGAAGGTCTAAATTTTCCAGAGAACAAAATCACAAAATACGTGGAAAACTGTTCGACAAAAAGCACGTCTTAATTGTTATTTTGATTGAATGTTCTTTAGCCTCACAAACCTGAATTAATTTTAACGCTCAAGTGAATTTGTATCTGAACGAGCTCTGATTTTCTGGATGAAGATATTCAAGTCATGGTAACCGTGTCGAGAATAATTCTGTTTCATCAAGATAACCGTCACACCTGCTTGCTGTAATTCTTACATATTGCTGCATGTTATGCTTATGCAATACTTGTTGCGAAGCTTGGTATAGTGCTCGTAAAATGTTTGATCTAATGCTAGCGTACTGCGTGATGCTTATTATATATATATATATATATATATATATATATATATATATATATATATATATATATGTGGACATAAATGCATATATTTAAATTACATAAACATATATGTATACACTAGTATATACTCTAGAGTAGTAAAATATAGTAGTATTTGAAGTCCATGACTGAGTCTAATAGCTACCTATTCTACTGGTTATGGAGACAATAAATCCACGAAGAGATACTGAAGCTAATTCATCTAGCTGACTCCCTCTGTAATCAACTTAATAAAAGCATCAACGGATTCATATAACAGGTCGCAGTGTAATTGTAGATTGTGCAACGCTTTTATGTTTAGTGCTCAATGTGAGCAGCTAATAGAAGTCCAGCTTTTTGTATCTCCTGCCGTCATGGGTTTTTATATTGCCCGTATTATCTTACACAGTGGACATGCACAGCTTTGGATCTCGTTTCTTTCTTTGATCTTTGCATATGCAGGCGTCACTATGTATGCATGATAAAAGCTTAGAGTGCTCGTGGTTGTGTGAAAGCGGACTTTGACACGGAACAAATACTTTGCACCTGTCATTTAGAAATCAAAGTTCTAATTTCTTAAGTAACATAAATTTTGTACAAATATATTATGGTAAAAATGTTGACATAACTTTGTGTATTTTGGTAAGAATTTTTAAATCAATGACTCGTGAGTCTTACCATTGAAAGCGAGCATCATTGGAATCAAATACGGACGTGAAACTAACGCAGCTCAGCCTATATAACCGAATATATCAGATGGTAGAGCTTCTTAAGAGATCCATGTATCAGCTACCTTCTTCCTATTACTGAATCATCGTCCAAAGAGACTCAAATACTCAAAGTGAAATCCAACTAGACTCAAATCGACTCTGTCCTACACCATACCACCAGACAGTACCCTATTTGAGACTTTTCCATTCGTTTAATTTTTTTGTAGAAATTTCTGGAGCCTAGGCGCTCACCGTTCACATGCCCTTTCTGACGTTGGTGTGGATCTTAGTGCTGTAGTAGCCTTCTACGACACGTGCAGTCTTCGGTTGGTCAATTCTTCAAACAACCCGGACACAACACGGTGAACACTTCCTATTACTGAATCACTTTACGAAAATTCCTAATTCATAGCACGAATGCAACTGAAACATTTCTGAATATATATGCATCATATCATGAACATACTTGAATCATTGCTACACTAAATGCTAAATCTGCAGTCATTGTTTAGATTTTATCTGCGTCAGCTCGACAATTTTCAGCTTACTGTAATAATAAGCTGGATGTTAACTGTAGATTGGCCGCCATGTTTGAATTCAGAAGCCATAAGAAATGAGTCATCGAACTTTAATTATTTGTCACCTTGACACTCCTTATTCATAGTGTGTGATAATAATAGGTGTTGTCATGGCAATTAGCACTCTAGCGCAATGTTATTATTATTGTTAGAAATATAAATTAGATTCCGATTGACTATTGACTTCTTACCAAATCTTCTCACCTAATAGATCTTTTCGGTAATAGCTATAAATAGAACATCGGGGACACCAAATGTAAACAGTGGACAAGAAAACGTAAACACTGCATAGAATACCATTGAAATGTACTAGTTCCTCATAAAATTTCTAATGCAAGCTTTCTTTAGAAATGTTATTTACTTTACAACCTACTATACGGAGATTAGTTAAAGAATAAGTTAACAGTTATAATTTAACTCTGACACCAATTATAACAATATGCATGCGTTATAACGAAGTTATAATGTAGACCCATTACATTTACATGTAAATATATGTATCAGATGTCAACATAAACAAACCAGTGTTAGCATGCAACAAAATATGTTTTAAATTACCGAACTGATCTATTGCTGAATAATATTCTTCTTCTTATAGTTCACTGTCCAACGGCAGATCCATGGCATATAACTATTCAAACCAATTCTATCCTCAGCCTTCCTTTTCATCTCTATACATGAATTTGTTATCAGATCGTCCAGAATCCCATGTCTCGGTCTTCCTCTAACTCTTTTCAATTGAACAGGATTAACAACGATAAATTTATGACGCTACATCCTGCTCTATCCGGCTAATAAAACTTCCAAGGATTGCAGTCCTGATCCGCTTTCAACCTCTTGCCCTTAAGCCGGAAGTTGTTTACACAGCTCGTCGCTAGGGACAGATGACTGGAGCACCAGGAGCATGCGCCATACCCCGGTACTGTCTGCCTCCAACTGATTACATTACACTGCCATTACTCAGTAAAGCATGTAATAAGTACCTCTTCCAGTACAAACTGATTACATTACACAGCTGTTACTCAGTAACGCATGTAATCAGTATTTATCCTAGTAAAAACTGATTACATTACACAGTTATTATACGGTAAAGCTTGTAATCAGCTTTACCGTATAATTTTAGGATAGGTTACAAGCTTGAAAGCTTGCAACCTATCATAGTACAATCTGATTACATTACACTGCTATTACTCAGTTGAGCATGTAATCAGTACCTCTCGTAGTACAAACTGATTACATTACACTGTTATTACTCAGTAAAACCAGTAATCAGGACCTATCCTAGTACAAACTGATTACATTACACAGTTATTATACGGTAAAGCTTGTAATTGTGATAGAGTAGGTTTCAAGTTAATTAAACCTCAGATCCTTGGATAGCTGAATACCTCTGGGAGAGAGAATGGATGTATCCTATGTTTAATGACTGCTTCCCTGAGTTATTCGTTATTGTTTTCTAATCTTCGCTACTCGCTTGCGTTTGTGAGAGGTAACTCTGTTATTTATAATTGATCTCAGCTAATATTAATATCTAACGTCTAACTTAATTATCACAGCACACTCCGTCGATAATGACATGCCCAATGCTTTATTTAATTCTTGGACAACTTGTACAAGCTGGTTATCATAAGTGAATAATCAGAGCGGGCGATATATGTATCTTTAAATGTCAATGTACAATAAACAATAAAATCAACGACACGATTGTATAGTTAATAATTACGGCATACCGTGCTACAGAATAAATCAAACGACTTTGTATAATCAAGTCCCTTCCCAAAGTAGCTAACTGAATAAAAAGAATAACTTAAGCCTGAGAGACTGGTCCGTGACGGTCTCCGATAGCTCGAATCCTGATTCCTACTAGTTGACCGTTTGCGAGCTAATATCGAGTCCCGTGAGCTCGTAACTTCAGTTTAAACTAAACTTCACTTAAAACCTGAATGTCAATTATTCTACCCCTAAGCCTTATATACTAATCTATTCAAGGCTCACAATCGGCCTTCATATATAGTAAAATACACTTCTAAATTAAATAGGATGGATATACTAAATATTACCTTGAACGAGAATTACAAGATCACACCCAACATATTAGACCTCGTGAGGGACTCGAGCCAAAAAGACCTTGAAGTGCAATATTCATTTAGTCAATAAGACCTTGAAGTGAAACCTTTTAGCCTTGCCTACAGATTATAACTGAATTGACCTCGACTAGCACATCAATGTTTTAGCCCTGCCTACAGATTGTAACTGAATTAACCTCGACTAGCACATCAATGTTTTAGCCTTGCTTACAGATTATAACTGAATTGATTTCGACGAGCAAAATTTAATAAATAAATCACAATTCAACCTCTCTAGAGAGTTCGTAAACAATTTGGCCTCGAAAGCGATGTTCACTCTTGTTAAACCTAAAATACAATTCTAACCTTGAATGAAACCTTGAATGTAAGTTAAGTTATATGATGGACAATAAGCAGTATGACCTTAGACTCGATCATTACAGTAATCAGTACCTATCCTAGTGCAAACTGATTACATTACGCAGCTATTACTCATCAATTCTTGTAATCAGTAACTTACTTAGCTAAAACTCACAATCACCTTCAGTCCGGCGATTTAGAAGTGCAGTATATTTTACCTTCAAATTTTATATGTTTATCTTGTCATAATAATAGAAAAAACTCACACACTTAAGTAGCAAATAAACAGTTTAATTTAGCGCCCTTGCTAACATTCGACCACGTTGCTAGGGTTGTCTCGAAGGACTGGAATTTTGGATGATACTGTCAAAGGCCGAAATCAAGCACAGGCGGAGAAGAAACAAGATCATAGTCGGTGCAGTTACAAATGTTATAATACTCAGATTGAGCAGATACATGGTATATCTGCTTACTCATTTTAAGTAATGTGTATTAAAGCAGCAACGCCAATGTTATAGTCAGTTTCCTCACTCGAAAGCGATGTCAGTGACGGGCGAGCCCAGGATTTGAACCCCGCATCTACTGATCTGCGGTCGAATATCTTACAGACATTGCCACTGGCTCCAGCCACGCCACTGGCTCCAGCCACGCCACTGGCTCCAGCCACGCCACTGGCTCCAGCCATTTTTATCCAATGTGAAAAATTACAAACAGTTTCAATGAGTTTCTGAAATACCAAATTCAAGGAATTGTTAGAATTTTGTATGATTTTGTGTTCAGCTCAAATGATGTAGAATTCCCTGAGATATACACTGCACTACGCAGACATTCGCACTGAGCTTTTCAGCTAACTCTTTGTAGACAAATTATCGATCAAAATATCGTTGAGTATAATATAGATACCCTCAGTAGTGAGTACTCCATAGTTCAACTGACCGTGAGTGTCCCAGTGCAAAGAATTTAATTTTACCACATAAAATTTATAATTGCTCCAACAATTATATATTTATTATATGAACTTCGCGCCAGACTGTAAATTCAGAGAACGAACTTGAAAGAGAGAGAGTGAAAAAGCGAGACAAAGAGAGACGGAGAGAGAGAGAGAGAGACAGAGAGTGACAGAAGGGGAAAAAAGGTAGAATGAGAGAAAAAGAAAGAAAGAAAGAAGCGAAGAGTAGGAGAGTGGTCTATACACCAACTCAACTATAAATAAATTTTAATTTGCTAATAATTGTCTCCAATGCATTAGAAAAACTGAGTTCAGAAAAATGTAATTATCCCGCTGAGTGCTGGTGCTTGGTTGCTCTAGCTCTCAGAGATTAGTCGAGGCTTGGTCGTATCTACCTAAGAGCTGTTGAAGATGCTTCCTGGGAGCTTTTAGTAGCTACTGTCCTTTGATCTGAGAACATAAGTCAGGACGAGAGCAACCACACGACAACCATTTTTCATAAAATCTAGCAATAGAAGCAATCTTGAGCTGCATTTGAAGTGATAACTTGAGACAAACCTGGAAGAATTTGCTTCTAGAACAACTTAGAATGTCAATAAAGACGGTAACAAGTAATTAAGATGGTATTTCGAAAATAAAAAATGTACAAGATAATTTTAAGCTTCTTTTCCCGACAAAGTAGGCTAATGATGTGACATTCTATAACATTAAGAGCTTGGAAACGCTTGATAACAAATGAAAAGTAATGAACAAATTTTCAAAGTATAGTTTTCTTGGATTTAGTACCATAACAAAACGTAACAATACTGAGCCAGAAAGCAATTGTACGCTTGTTTGGGATACACTTATTAAAACACTTAACACAACAGTTAACATGTATATGTTGCAGTAAATGAAATAGAGAATGCCATTATAAGAGAACATTTTCCAAAAAGCATGTAACTCCTTATAAGAAATTTTGGAAATTATATTCATATTTGGGCCTAATGTCACAAATCCTTAGAGCAAATATAATACACAACATTTGAACACAAAAACCATACATGTATACGAATTTAAGCATCGACAAAAAGGTGTTAAATATTATAAGATTTTAGTGTGTTTAAAGTCATGTTTCAGATGAAAATTTGTTTAAGGCGACTCAATACACTCGAGCAACCGTCACAAGGATTAAGAACTCAACTCCGCGCTGAAAACAATTCAGGGGTTTTCAATCAGGCAGTTAATTGAATTTTTTTTATAAGAGTATAATGTGGGATGCGATAGATACGCTACGGTATTGCGTCAGCCCTCTATATATTTGAATGCAGTGGCTTTGTAAGAGCTGAGGTAAAGTAAAACTTTTCTGGAGTAAATATGTAAATATACATGTATATATATACATATGTATATACATATATATATATATATATATATATATATATATATATATACATACATATACAGGCCTGTGTAAATGTGGATTGAAAATTATTATTATTAGTATCGTTTATTTGTTCATCACAGCACAGATTATACAAACAATTGGAACGTGCATGTTGTTAGATAAACAAATATAAATGCAAAAGTTTACGGAAGATACGAAAGAAACAAATAACGATACAAAATGAAGTCTTCAGAAAAGTAATCTTTTAGTGGCAAAAAGAGCATAGAATTAGAGCACTGGAATTAGTCATAGTCTTCCTAGACTACAAAATGGTTGACCCAGAAGGCAATAAAAATTATAAGCGCTCTAACCCATCTAACAGCACGACAATTCCTGCTATGGTCATTAACTACTGGAGATAGGGGAGGATTGGGACACTGGAAAGAGGTGTCTCTGCCGTCAGTCACTGCGACATTTCAGAGTGTGCTCAGTGGAGACGAGGCGAGGATTACGACTGAAGAACAAATAAGCATTAAAGACGATTGCTTGTTCAGCTAACCGCAATAAAACACGAACAATGTTTCATTCGTCAAGTTGGAGGAGAGAAGGTGGAATAGAAGATTTGTCCAGGTGGGGACAACGTTCAATGAAGGGGCAATAATAGCGAAGTGTGAGTCGATGGTGAAGCAATGAAACACGAATTAACGTTCATTTCTCTCGCTGTCAGAGGTATTCTGGCTATACTTTGAACCCGACCCGCAAAATACACCTGATTAGAAAATAATCGCGCCAAAAACTCAGCCAATAGCAACCAAAACAGAACACTGTACCACCCACTGATAGATTATCTAACATTTGTCATTTGCTTTTACCGACAGTTATTTGCCAATTTTACCAATATTATACGAAATAAGATAGTTTTTCTAATAGAAATTTCTATAGCGTATTTAGTTCCGGATGTACAATCGATTTTCAGAAAACGTTCGCAACCGAATTGAACTTTAAAATTTGAATTACACTTATTAAACTCATTTTGTTTTGCAAGAAACACAACCGCAATATAATATAAAATGTGAATATGTATGGATCATGAAGTACTGATAATTGAATATTTGAGAACCCAACGTGTGAGTGTTATACCGCTTTCCTCTAAACGGGTTTTTCATAGTGACCGTCATTTATTCATATAAATTTTAAACTTTGGTGGAGGTAAGAGAGCTAAAGGCAAAGGTACACGTATAAGAAATATTCAAGTGCATGTAACAAAGAATAAATGAAAAAAAATATTTTAGACTCAGATTATCTTTGTTTCAGACTCAGACCTTAAACTTGACGGTAATTCTACAATTGTAAACATAATTTCTTTAATATAAGTAACAGTAATAATAAGAATAATAATAACAATAAAAATGTTAATATAAATATTAATAATAACATAGCTAATATCGTCGCTATCAAAGAACTTCTGGGCCTGCTCAGATCTGATGGGAAGCGACCTGATGGAGTAACTCAAATTCTCTGGTCAGAGTGCAAATGTCTTACATGGGACGTCACTGTCACTCACACTCTTGCCGCTAGTAACATTTGTATTTCAAGTTGCGCTGCTGGTTCTGCGGCCGAAGCAGCTGCTAGCAGGAAACTCGTTAAATACAACCAATTATCTGTAAATGCATATTTGCACCGATAGCCTTTTAGACCCTAGGACCAATAAATTCCTGCAGGCATAGACTTCATTGATGATAGGCAAGATAACTACGGCCGTTACTAGAGATCTACGTGAGAAATCTTTCCTGTGACTACGTTTGTCAATGGCTCTGCAGCGATACAATGCAGTTTCTTTCCGTGATAGGTTTGGTGACACTGCATTTCGGAGTGGAGAGCAAGATTTAAAAAATTATTCCCCTTCTTAGGAGGTTATTTAAATATTTATTTATTCACTAATTCAATGGTAGACAGGTATTACGACAAAATTACGAAGCAATCAAGTGAATAAGTAACACGAAAATATCAATATTTTGAAATGGCAAAAAGTTACTAGCAAAATGTGTGACCAATATAGAATGTATACAGACATACACACGCATACACATACAAATATATATTCATACACACAACTTACATACGTACACATATATACACATACACATTTACATATAAACACACTCATATACATACATACATGTACACTTGTATACACTTATACACAGTCATCACTAGCCATGTTAACATCATGCAACATTAACTATCACAAATTTAAAAACTATTTTAATTACTAGCATGTAAAATATTCTCAAATTTATTCCATATCTTACGTTTTATTTGACTTTTTGAATCATTTTTAATGTTGTATAATCTGTAATGTCATTTTTATCCTCATTCATATTTAGATTAATTAAATTAAAATTATATAGTTATTTAGAAAATTATACCTATGATAATCGTAGGTATATTTGAATGGCAAAGAGTTGGTAAAATACTGACAATTCAAGATTACTTCATCTCTGTGAGTATGGAATATCTTAGAGAAAATGCTGTTATACACAAAACTTAGCCTATGAATGTCCTTTTTTGATAATGCAATAGATGCAATACCGTACAGTATATGAGGGATAGTTTGTGACTCTATCAGTTTTAGCGGAACCCCAACCGGTGCGGATGTACCAAGGTGACTAAGTATCGAGTTGGACTTCCAAAAAAAACTTTTTATGCTTGATTCCCATGAACATTTAAAAACCTTATTATTTAAAATTGTAAAATCCTAAAACCTGATCCCATTTACCCACGGTACAATTATGTCATTTATTTTTATATTCTTACAATTATTCTTACATCTCGGAGCGATTCTAAAACATTGACACTTAGAGTCATTTATTGGCAAATCCAAAGAAGTAAATAACATATTACATAAATCAAATAGTTTTTACATGTCAGTTACGGTAATGCTTAGTAAAATCAAGTCATCAGCGTACATAAAACTATTATAACATTTGCAACCAATAAAGCCTTCCAAATGTGATTTTTTCAATTTCTCTAAAATTGTATCAACATATAGTGAGAATAGGAGAGGTGAAAGTATCCCTCCCTGTCTTACACCCGACATTAGAGGAATAGCATTTCATCTAGTATTGTTCCATTTAATACTCGTTGAATTCTTCAGAAACCAATTATCTAAAATATTTATTATATTTATGTTAAAATCATTTTCTTGCAATATACATAGAATTCCAAAAATGTTAGTTTTATCAAACGCCTTTTTTAGGTCTATTGAGCCAATATTTATTGTTGAATTACGCTCATTGAAGAAATTTATTATCTTGCGCACAGTTTGAAAAGAATTGTAACATCCTACATTTTTCTTAAAACCAAACTGTCTATTGGATGTTGTCAATTTTGAGAAATATTTATGCAAACAGTGCTCAAATATTTTTGAGATAACTGGACTAATTGTTATTGCACGAAATTCGTCTGCTGTTACATTTTTATTATTAGTTTTAAATGTTGGTATTGGGGTTGATAAGCCGACAACGAAGTCATCCGGTACCAATCCCAGTTTAAGCATAATATCGAATAAACGAGTAAGGATAATTATGATAGATGGATGTGCCTATATTATATGCCCAATTGAAATATGATCATTACCAGGAGATTTATGAGTATCGATCTTATCAATAGCATCGTTCACTGCTTGGACACTAAATGAGATACCATCTGAACCAGTATTCGTATCTGCTTTTTGTAAGAAATATTATAATTTGAAGTCATTATGCTTGGTAATGTCATTAGGAGAGCATGTTGACGCTAATTCATTTGCTAGATATTCAGCTATCTCTGCATTATCATGTAAACCGTTAACATTTAAAACAGTTTGTTTTTAGGTTTTTTACGCAATTATTAAAAAATTTCCAAAATTTCTTGGGATCTGAATTTAGCAGATTTTCTTGTAACCTAATTCCAATTTGGTTTCTATTTTCCATTTTATTTTTAAATATAGCTGCTCTATATTGTTTGCGTGCACTGCATTTCTCTTCATATAATGAACCACTCATTTGCTTACCAGCTTTGCACCAAAGATCAAATTTGTTTTTTGCAACATTTTTTTCATCAGTAAGAGATTGATTCCATCAATGTTTTTAAATCCAGGTTTATTATTCTTTAGTGCAACCGCTTTTAACGAAGCGTTATACAAAACATGTACGATATTCCGGTAAATATCATTTATTCCTTGTTGTGAGAAAATATCAGGACTTTCTATTTTTAAGGATTGCAGGTCAGAGATCAAAAAAGGTTACATACATTTTGTAACTCTACTCCTGTTAAATTATAATATTCAGATTTAGAAGATCTTTCCCAATCGAAGGAAAAATACTTGTCGTCATTTTGTGAACTTTGTGATTTATTTAATAAAGTTTTATCTTTTTCAAAATCATATATTATTTTTTCTATTTCCAAATTAATCGGGCTATAATCAGAGAAATTAACATGGCTTTCAATATCAATAATAGAACGTGTTAATTTACTTAGACTTTCCGAAACATAAAAATTATCAATGTAAGATTGAGCAACCCGGGATTTTCCTGAAAAAGTGTATGATATTGTGCAAGGAACAATCGTCACATTATTCGCTACGTTGCAATTTAACTCATTCATCCAGTTATTAATAGTTTTTGCTACATTCGAATCATTCATTACGTTACAATTAAAATCGCCTGCAAAAACCGCATATTTATAATCGATATCAGTAAGATCCAATTCGATATTATACAATAAAAGTTTCAGGAGCTCTAAGTCAGCATTATTTTTGCAGCTAGGTAAACAGAGATTTATTATCACTAGTTTACCCACTGTCACAATTACAAACCTTTCTTCATACCGAACGCAATTGACCTGACCTAACAAAATTTCTAAATCCTTTATGATTAATGTACATAAACCCCCGTGCAGTCTTCCCCTTAAAAGCCCATGTTCTAGAATCGAGTCCATCGAACTTCCTCCAAAAATGTAATAGACGTTTTTAAAATCATCTAGCAAAGTAAACAGTTTAAAAATAATAATAATAATAATATCAATAGTATGATAATAGGTATAATAATGATAATAATAATAATAGCAATAATAAAATTTTAAAAAAAGAAAAAAAAATAACAATACTAATAATAACAAAATATCAATTCATAAATTCTTTTACTCAGCTAGATGACCTCAAATAGCCGGGCGGCGATTCAGCACGTATTGCTCGAATCATTTTATCAAACACGAGCTCTCCACACCCGGGGTAAAAAGAATAATAGGGCATGCGGAAGTTAACGATTATTTGTATCGTTAATTTCATATTAGTTATCAAAAATACGTTTAACGACTAGTGGACAATCCTGTTTTGCTTACTTAGCAGATATGTAGAAAATTAACTCAGGTTAACGATTTATATATCGTTAATCCCGAAAAAGTTGACTATTTAAATACATTTTAATCGTTACCTACCCTAAATAATAATATCAGTAATAATATTACAACCAATATGAAGATTTTAAACGGATTGTATAGAATAATATAGTAAAAGCAACATTTTACTTAAAATATTGCCTCCATGCCGGGTACACATATTTTTCTGCAAATTTGGTAACTTGGAAAAACTTCGAAATAATAAAGGCAGCCTTGTTCGATAAGTGTGTGAACCATAGGCCTACTCAGATGAAATATAGTGCTTTATTTACATATTGCAACGGCCTTTAGATGATAAATCAGCGTTGAATCAAGTTTTGTCTAAAATTGACAAATACAAAATTGAAATTCGAATTAGATAGCTTTGTGATGCCGAGTTGTTATACATCTAAATCTTTAAATACGTGTATTATATTATCAAAATCAAAATTACAAACTATAAATAAGAATTTAATTCAGGCTAATTCTAATTATATAGAATAATGTGCTGAACGAATTGTGAAATAAACACAACTTACCGTATAATATATTCCAAAAACAGTTATATTTTATTAAATGCGATTTTCTTCTCTTTAATTTTCGAGTAATCAATAAGTTAACGAACTACCTTAAAATAATTCTTATTCATATTTTTTAATATTATTTACTCCAGCTACTCTATGAATTTTTTACAGTGCTCTGCGCGCATTCGTAGAGTCACTGTTGTCGTTCTGTAAGCATCTGCGTTAGTTAACCACTCTGTCTGATCCGTAGAAGCAGAGTTATACATTGAATTGGTCATCAAGCAGCTCTGCTCGTGGGTGATTAAGTCATCAAGGCAGCAGCTATGATCGTGGGTTATTAAGTCATCAAGGTAGCAGCAATTGCCTCTGCTCTTGGGTTATTAAGTCACTAAGGCAGCAGCTCTGCTCGTGGGTGATTAAGTCATCAAGCAGCTTTGCTCGTGAGTTATTAAGTCATTAAGGCAGCAGCTCTGCTTGTGGGTTATTAAGTCATCAAGGCAGCAGCAACCTCTGCTCATTGGTTATTAAACATTTAGTCATCACCTGCTAAGCCACCGTATTACTGAAGGCGTACTTTGCGTGTTGCTTTAACTCAAATAACTTAACAGTTGCATTATAGCTATTTTTGAAAAGCTACTTTTAACGTCTGTCTCCGTATCACAACAGATACTATCTGCGAAGAGCCCACTGGGATTCGAACCGATGGGCTCAACTGCTTCGGTGGCAAGCCTTTATCCTCTCAACCGTTAAAATGAACCTCTGTAAATTCGGCCATTCACACTTAACGCATGTCTTTAATGCAGGCCTGATTAATTATTTAATTAACTCATATGCTAATACGCCTGTAGCAGGGAAACTGTTATCTACCGGATAACCCCTCGGGTCTCGAATTCAATCAAAAAATCAATCAATAATTAGTTAACGACTTAACGTCTGGTTCGTGGCCATAAGGCAATGTCAGGAACGTCTCAAGCAAACTCGCATCAACAGACGCCAACACACCACACGATGAAGATTGAGTTTAAAAAGACCACAAGAGAAAGCGAGATCAAACCAATGCAAGTCCATGATCTGACGAAAGAGGGTTAGAGTATCGACCTATTATTGAAAGTGATGGGATTTTAGCTTGCCCAAGGGAGTACTATTAAATTCACAAGATCGAGGCTCTTGTGGTAGAAAATTTCACGATGTTAGAGCAGAAAACACAAGCGAGCGTCTGCCATTGGCGGATTTAGTGTTCGGTTCAGTAAGAAGATTTTCTTCTGGAGGAGCGAAGACTACGAGAGGGTATATACTGAATATAGATTGATAACAGGTCCGATAAATAGTATGGTTTAATAAAATTTATTCCCTTAAAAGCTAAGGAAGCTCTCTTGAATTTCAAATTTTATACGTTGAGTGATTGGAAGACAGAGCAGTTTCTTAAGAAGAGAGGAAGTATGAGGGTTGACATTTTAACATTACATACGACACGAGTATGACAGACAGATGAAATGTGTTGTTGAATTTAGATCTAAAAAAGTAAAACATTCGGTATAAAATATACTTTTTACTACAATTCTGCATAAAGATAATGATTACAACTATATAATTCTACTGTCTGTAAAGTTTAATAATAGCATTACACTGTATATTACAATTGGCAGCTTCCGTAATGATTAGTTTCAGGATGGGCGGGATCATTCTGATGCACTACAAATTGTTAACAGCATGATGCCAAATCCGCAAAACTATAGAGTATTATACCGTATTAAACTATAAAGTATTTATTATATATATATATATATATATATATATATTGTTTGTTTGTTATATTATATATATATATATATTCAGTGTTATATATGCATGTATATATATATATACATTATATATATATATATATATATATATATATATATATATATATATATATATATATATATATATATACAAGAGCCTGCATAGCTACACTCAAAGCCATGCTAAACAGTGGAAGGTTAATGATGCCTGCGGTGACCTGGCGCCATCAACAGCAATGACATGAATGGTTCGAGATATTGAATAGCCGAGAGAACTAATAGGACTAATTAAAACTCGCCACAATCTGAAAGGTTGGTCTAGTTTTTATTGGCCCGAGCACAACACGCGAAATATGTATAATAATCAAAATGATTACATTTACATCCATATGCGACAATAGAGAAGGCATTTCGTTCTTGAATGGGGATTATGAATTGTTAAAATAAGATCTATTATCTGCCATAGAGAATAAAGTCAAGGTAACAGAATCACGGCTGATGAGTAAGCAAAACACACCTGTACTTTCCTAAATCTAGTTCTTGCAGCTTTCACTTTAAGCTAGTTGTAGACTTTCTGTCTTGGGTAATTTTATTTTAAAGTTATTGGAAGTTTTTGCTTTGTTTATGTGTATAACTTGTAACAAACTTGGCCAATTTTGTATAAAAAGCAACATAATGATTTTCTTCAAGCCTAACCTGATATTTAATTTAATATATTTAGACCTATACAGGCCTGAGTGTGATCATGTTTGAAAAAATAATATATTTTATTAGTGTCTTATTACTTTCATTTAAAATAAAATATTAGTAAACAGTTTATTCCTCATAGCTAATCACTATATTTATATTATAACTACTATTAATTGTGCTATATATACAAAAAGCTAATGTTAACGTCAGTTTCCTCACTCGAAAGCGATATCAGTGACGGACGAACGAACCCCGCACATAGCCTACTGATCCGCGGTCGAATATCTTACCGACATCGCCACTGGCTCTAGCCAGTTGCGATGTCGGTAATATACCTTACTTATATTCAGTTGTTTAACTTTATTCTCAATGTAATATGGCAAGACGAGATTAGGTATGTTAGATGATTTAAAGATTCACTCATATGTGGACATGAAAAGGAATGCGGAATGCAGAGAAGAGTGGAGGCGTTATATAACACGGACCTGCCAGTTGGTAGTACACTGAGAGAGAGAGAGAGAGAGAGAGAGAGAGAGAGAGAGAGTAAGATAAACAAAAGCTTTGAATTGTTTAAATTATTACAGTAAGATATTGGTATCTATGTTGCAGGTGAAGCATGCAGCCTGAATATAAACTTAGATTAGTCTTAGCTTGTGGGATGTGAGAGCAGACTACATGGCAACTTCAGGCTTTGAATCAGGTATAACGCAAAAGAATGAAGAGAAGGATCAAGATCTGATATGTTCCATTTGCCTCCGTGTATACAAGAAACCCAAGCTGTTGCCATGTCTACACACTTTTTGCCTAGACTGTTTGGATAAACATTACCAAGAGCAGGAAGATAATAATGTGCCATGTCCACTGTGCAGGCGCATGTTTTGCATGCCATCAGATGGTGTGGAAAAGCTACCTGACGATCCGTTAAAGGTTAAATTGATTAAAATAAAAGATAACCAGGAGAAAAAGTGTCAGTGCGATCCCTGTAGGGAAATAGAAGAAATCATTAAAGCGGATTCATTCTGTATGGAATGTCGTCAGAGTCTTTGTCAGAGGTGCACGAAGCTTCATTCTAAAGTTAAGAGCTCAAAACATCACAAACTTGTCAGCATCGAAGAGAAGCCAACAGATTATGAGCTGCAGAGATTGATGTCTGGTTACTGTGGTAAACATGACAACAAAAAATTGGAGGTTTACTGTTGTGACTGCAAAGATTTGATCTGTGCCCTTTGTCATGTAGAAGATCATAACAAACACGAATGTAGAACATCACATGATGTAGCGAAACAAATGAAAGAACAGGCAGAGAATGACAAGAAGAACATAGAGAAATATCTCATCGTGCTCAGTGAGAGAAGGCAGATATTAGAGAAAGCCAAAGAAGCTTGCCTCCAGCAAGTGCTGCAAGCAGAATCATCTCTAAAAAGGTCTCTTGATTCCATTCGCAAACTTTTAGATGATTGTGAAAGGGACATATTGCAAAGACTGCTTGTCATAAAGGACAATAGAATGAAAGAGTTGGGGAAGGAGAAGGAATTAGAAGATCATCGCTACACGACTTTGGAAAGCTTTCACAAATACAGTGGTATAATTAATGAGTATGGTACAGATCGTGATATAATAAAAGGTGCTGACGATCTTCACAGGAGAGCTGAGGAGCTGATTAGTGATGAGATGAAGAGAGAGGCAAAAAACTACGATGAAGTTGAAGTCAGGTTCAATGAACCAAAGACTCTTACTTCAGAAGAAATGAAAAAGTTTATTGGAGAAATAGTGCACACGACCTCGAATGAAAATTTGGGTGAGAATATTATAGTAATATTAATTTAAAAAATTATACTATTACTAATTAAAATGTATAAATTGTATAATGTTACCTCAATTAATAAGTACATATAAAAACGTAATACTATTCTCCTACTTTTTGCGTAATAGTTCCAAAAAATATTCTAAGATAAATCTTACTGCAGTAAACCTCGCAGTTTTCCTAGGGTGACATATATCCATATCATATGTTTTAGCCTTGATCATATGCTGCCATAATTCTATCCTTATGCTTAAAATGGCGCATGGATTTCTGCTGAAGTTACAAATCGTTAACTTTCTTACTTGAAATTTGTCTTTAACCATATCGTTGGTGAATTTGAAAATTAGAGTTCAATCAAGCTCCCAGACACGGACCTCCCCGATGAAGCCTTTATTCCGCAAAACCTACGTCATAAATTTAGTATACAGTTTCGGTTGGTAGATTGATACATTCTGTGTGTTCAGTTGCTAGTGACTCCTCGTTCAGCACTAGTGCAGAGGTTAAGATCACAGAAGTCAGGACTGCGTTCATGGGAGTGGCAGTCGTGGATGATCAGATCTTTGTGGTAGGAGAGGGTCAGTCAAAAGTCTACGTGTATGACTCACACAGTCTGACAGCGTCACGTGATATAAACATTCCTAATATGGAAACACCTCAAGGTCTGGCTGGTTGCTCCCACAAGAAAGCTCTGTACATCAGTGACTGGGAACTCAGCTGTGTCCACCGAGTCGACCTCAACAACAACAACTCTGTTACTTGCTGGGAGACGAGTGAGAATCATTATCCACGTGGTATCTCAGTGACACACGAGCACAATGTGCTCGTTGTAGTGTGGAGGCGCTATGACAAGACGTCGTTGTATGGCTGTGATCTGTACACGAGTGAGGGTCAACTGCTGCTAGAAGTAAAATTTGATAGAAGCATTACAAGGGCTAAGCAGTCGATTCAGCTGTCTACCGAGCTATTCATCGTATGTCACGTGTTGAGCTCCTCCAGAGGAATGACTATGATCAACAATCAAGGTAAAATCATAAATTACTACCATGGAGAGAAAGGAGGAGACAATAATCATACGTTTAAGGCAAGCTCAATAGCAGTTGATTATAAGAATATACTTGTATTTGTGGCTGATCACGAAAATAACAGAGTTCTATTGATAGATACAGACCTCAATTATCTAGGTCAGATTCGCGTACCACGCGACTTTAAGGAACCCTACCGTCTCTGCTACGACTCATTTACTGATCGACTGCTAGTGGCTGAAGGGAACCAGGGTCGCATTTTAATTTTCAGCAAATCTCCTAGCACAATGTAGCATACAACAATTTAGCGTATCTCTGTACTGAGTGCCTTGCATGTGCATGTATAATAGCTGGACTATGAAAGCTGTTACAACTGGATTATGACTGCTGTCGCAGCTCGATTATGACTATTGTCGCAGCTGGACTATGACAGCTGTCGCAACTGGACTATGATAGCTGTCTCAGCTGGATTATAACAGCTGTCGCAGCTGGATTATGACAGCTGTCGCAACTGGATTATGACAGCTGTGACAGTTACACAAGAGCCGACATTTTCTGATGCAGAAAAAAAAATTTAAAAATAATAATAATAAATAATGAATAATAATAAATAAATTTATTATTATTACTATTGTTATTTCTATTTACATCCATTTGTTTTACTTCAGGAATAGGGGTAATGTTATAAATCAGTTTTGAGAGTGTTTTGACCGAGTACTTGGAATGTTGTTCAAATATTAAAACTGCAACCTGTTGTTCAACTTCACATGAAATCACTCTTAACATATGATTTCTCTTAACTTGTTGGAATCTCTCGTATTCATAACGAATTTTTACCACTCTTAACGCGCTTTGATGATTCTTATGATCACTTTTAATACGTTACTACCTTTATTAACATGTTCTGATCACTGTTAACAAGTTCTAATCGTTCTTAAAACGTTGTGAGCACTATTAACATATTGCTATCACCATTAACACGTTTTAACACGTGTAAAGTCTCTTATAGCACGTTGTGAGCACTATTAACATATTGTTATCATCATTAACACGTTTTAACACGTGTAGTGTTGTGATCACTATTAACACATTGTTATCACTATTAACACGTTTTAACACGTGTAATGTCTCTTATGACAGGTTGTGATCACTGTCGATACGTTACTACCAGTCTTGATTGGCTCTCACTGCTCATGGAGCTGATATAGTGACTGAAACAAGAACATTCCCTGCAATTTGTCTAATTTTCTGTGATTTAATGAAAGACATTACAAACTTAGTTCAATAATTTCAAACCTGAATTTTATCAATGTTGAGTTTTAGTCTCAATTTTGCAAATTATACCAAGGAAAGACTGCCAGTGTTCAAGAGACGAGTAAATCCGATACAATATCCGGATATCAGTAAGATTTATTATTAATTGGTTTATGTTTATTACAAGCTTGCTCTGATCAAATTAAGTATCTCTTAGATTTTGTTGTTTTAGCCAGATTAATGAATGATACTGCTTGGTTTGTGATGCTTATTATGTGTGTATTTTATTGCATATTGTTTGTTTTACTGTAATATTTGTACAGTTTTGAGATTCTTTTTCAATATATACTCTGATGAATATTAAATGTAACTCCAAACTGTATATTATATAAACCTAGTGCAGGCAGAAGTATTCTAGTCGTCATGTATCGCAAGAACTGAGAAGGAAGCAGAAAACTACCTCGTAATCCATAATTTCCCAAGCTGTAACCTATATATTACTACATATGTTGCAAGTAAGAAATAAGAAATGTGTTAAGAAATAGGAAGAAGAGTTGGATAGGACACATTCTAAGAGGGGAAGGTCCAATAAAAGAGACCATAGAAAGTAGAATGGAGGGGAAAAGAGGCAGGGGAAGGCCGAGATTAGATATGTTAGATAATTTAAAAACCCACTCATATGTGGAAATGAAGAGGAAGGCAGAAGACAGAGAAGAGTGGAGGCGTTATATACCATAGACCTGCCAGTGGGCAGTGCACTAAGAGAGAGAGAGAGAGATGTTGCAAATTATATGTAGTCATTGAAAATTGTGTAGTCATATGTAGGCTATGCCTATATATGTAGGCTTATGTATGCTGCATAACTTATGTTGCCTACATATGGTATTGATAAGGCATAGCCTTTTGTGAAGGAATTACATTGTTGCTCTATGAAGTGTTCTTTGATTGGAGTGGAATGACCTCTTAAGGATATTATTCCTGGTGAGCATATTTGTCAGAAAATATAATCTTGAACATTATCTGGAAGATCCGGTAAATGGATAATAGACTATAATGCATAAAAATTGAAACTAGCAATGTTACAAAAGATAGATGTAATCACGAACGGTAATTTCATGTAACTGTTTATAACCTGGCTAGTTTATGCAAGACTACAAGTAGCAAATGTTTTGTTGGCTGTTGCTTAATTATAATTTTGTTAAACAACAATCGCCCCAGTTGTTTTAAGGCAAATATTTCAATGTTTCATCAGCTATATTGGATATGTGCTATTTTTATGTCTTTGTGTAGGATATATGTTAGCCAGAATTGCTTGAAATGTTAGAACGAAATATATTTTCTTTGTTTGCACAGCATCTAGATTTAATCAAGTGTTCTTGAGAAGGTTGTTCTAAACTTATCATCTTGCTTAATACTTAGCTGAGTAGACATTATATCTCTTATTTTATATATTTAGTTTACTTCCGTTTTCCGTGCATTTGTTAAAGTTGAGTTAATTGCTAAAAGTCCACATTTGACTTTATAATTTTACATTGCTTCAATAAATGGTTAAAAGTGTATGGAATATACTTCATAACTTATTATATGAAGAACGAGTCAGTTATTGATTTATAGTATATAATTAATTATTGAATAAGATTAGAGTCTATGAACATTTGTTTATAAAATTAAAAGAATTTTATATGAACATTAATTAAAATATTTTGTTAGGTTACTGCAATTAAATGAGCCTGGTCCAGAATGAAACTCTGAAGTGGACACAGCCCTAATAGAGCCTTTAGTGATTTGAATTAAAAACATATACAGTATTACACAGGTAAAATCAAAATAGAGACACATAATTGCAGTATTGGATTCGTCTGAAAAGCCCAGATAAAAGGAAATAATTTAATTGCTACAAAATTTTTTAAACGAATAGAAGGGAATATCAATTCATATCGCGACACTAGTTAAACTGGGATTCAATGAGTTCGTGGTGGTGGTGATGATGATGATGATGATGATGATGGTGATGGTGATGGTGATGGTGATGGTGATGGTGATGGTGATGGTGATGGTGATGGTGATGATGATGATGATGATGATGATGATGATGATGATGATGATGATGATGATGATGATGATGATGATGATGATGATGATGATGATGATGATGATGATGATGATGATGATGATGATGATAAATGACGTTGACCAGTGTTGTAAAAAGTACTCAGCAAAATACTCTAAGTAAAAGTAAAAGTAAATGGTTAGTATAGGTAAAATTAAAAGTAAAAAGTACTTTATCATAATTTTACTTAAGTAAAAAGTGAAAGTACTCGACAAAAAAGTAGTACTTTTGAGTAAAAAGTAAAAGTACTGTGAATTTTTTAAGAAAACAAATTATACATTGATCAAAAATGTTTTACACGTTCTTAAATTAGTTAAGTGAGGTACTCGAATTAATTCTAATTAGGAACGGAAACTTTTAATTCGATGTCTGAAGTTTCTTAACGAAAAGAATACTCGACCGACACGCGAATGCTTACATTAGATTTTAAAATATACATAAGATTTAATTTTATATAAAATTAAATATTATATAAAATATTCGGTTTGGACGAAGCTAGGGTTCGGTTCGGGTTCGGCCAGTGTCTGGGTTCGGGTTCGGTTCGGGTTCGGTCAGAGTCTGGATTCGGGTTCGGTTAGGGTGCGGCCAGAGTCTGGGTTCGGGTTCGCCGGTTCGGTTCGGTCAAAATTCCAGATTTTAGGGATCGGTTCGGTTCGATTCCCAGCTCTAAGTACAGGTTTATGAAGTACAATGTAGATCAAAGGCTTTGACTTTCGTCACCTGATTTGGCGCAGTTAGCCTATTGGCGGTAAACTACAGATTGTCTTACTTTAATTCTTAATCTACTAGTATTAAAAATTTTATTAACTAGCAAAAATTTGGTGATAGATATTCATCCGATTTTCAAAAAGTAACGCGACTCTTTTACTTCAGCGGTTAAAAGTAAAATTAAAAAGTACTAGAAAACTTACTTCGTTACAAGTAAAAAGTATCCAGCTAAATTTGGTACTTCGTTACAAGTAATAGTATCGCTTGAGTAGTTTTTTACTTGTAACGAAGTATTTTTACTTCGTTACTTCACAACACTGACTTTGACGATGGCGAAGATGTGACGATGGTATATTCTACTGTGACTACTGATATTTTTCATAACTCACTAAAATGCAACGATAGAAATATTTTCACTCACCTGATGTCACTAGCTGTTGGCCGTCTGTCAATGCCATTATATTCTAACAGTGATCATTTCTTCTAGAGCTATGATGAATCGAAACACTTAGTCTACAACATGACCATGGATTTTGTAATGTTCTGGACCCATTTGTTACGATTTGTTTTTGCTCGTCGGCTTGAACTTGGTTTCATAGTGCTCGATGTTGTCATTGGAAACTAGATTTAGCCATTTGTGATGGACTATAATAAGCGTTGTAGCTAAAATTTGACGCTATTGCTTTTGTTGCTGTGGTTAAAATTAACTAAATTAGCTAGCAGTTGAAAATTCTTGAAAAGTTTTCTCATTAGCTAAACTGTAAAATGGAAAGTCGTCGTCATTGTGGCCGAGCTGAAACGGTAATGCACGAATTCTTGGACTTATTTCTCCGATTTTAATGTGCCATTAATTTAGATTAAATTTGCTTGCTATGAAATTCGAAAACGTATGTGTAATCATAAACAAGCGTCCTGTGCTTTCTGACCAGCTGTTGTTATGTATAATAAAAATGGTACTAATATAATAAGTATAATTTTCAATTTTGAGAATATCTTAGAGTCTAAGTGAAATGCAATGTAGGAAGTTGGGAGCGTACTATATCGCTAAGGATTGTCGAAAGCCGGCTTGTAAATATTATAGTTTGTTGTGAATTTCAATCAAATCTCTTTGTTAAATTCAAATCAGGAAGAAAATGTCGTGAGTACCTTGTCAGAATGCTATGTAATTTAATTACTCAAATATGATGAAGGCGTTTCGAATATGTTTGAATACTGTGATTAATGCCTGATTTGTAAAATCTTATGCTTAATATATATTGGTGTAAATTAAACGTGGTTTACTGATGTTTCAAAATGGAGCACGATTTAGTACATTTATGTATCATATTAATATACTAATATGCAACATAATTTTACTTAAGATCGTGTTTTTAGAAGTATACTGTTTGATGAATAAAATCCAGTTATGAGCTAATGTGTCCAATATCTAAAAATTTAGTATTGCATACAAATTACAATCTCTTGCAACTATTGTTTGTTAATCTATCTTTTAATAGGTAAATATCATCAGATTAAGGCTTATATATGATACATATATAGGGATATAACCAGATGAGGGGATATGTGACTTGACAGTTCATGAATATTTTGGGGTATAATTTCTTAACGCTCAATTTTGATACCTATTAATTCTTTTTAAAGGTATTTTAATATGTATATTTTAAAATTTTTAATGTAATATTTTAATAGGTATTCACATATATATGTGTTACATTGAAAAACATCCCGATGAGATTGTGTTGAATTTAGTGCGTAAAACGATTTAAACCAAGGTTGTCAAATTTTTCCAAGGGGGTTATTAGAAGGGATTGAAGGGTTGTCAGGGGGATCATCAGGGCTTAATCAGAGTGAGGGGGCGATGTTAAAGCTGGTGAGTACATTATTGTTAAGGGAATTACACATCTGCCAAGGGGACCTGAACCCCCACCCCAGGCAACACAATTTAAACGATTAAATACAACCCTGATTTAAACGAGTAAATTGTGGTTACATAGAGCTGTGACTCAGAAGCCGAGGAGTGAGATGAGCGCGGAAGAGTTGGCTCAGAAAGAAGAAGAAGAATTCAACACTGGACCGCTGTCAGTCCTCACTCAGTCCGTTAAGAACAACACTCAGGTTCTCATCAACTGTCGCAACAACAAGAAGCTGCTGGGTCGCGTCAAGGCTTTTGATCGGTTGGTATCTTCTTTTGTAATACTTGCCTTGTAATACTTTTAAAGTGGCGGAGTCGGTAAGATACTCTACCGCATATCAGTATCTGCGGGGTTCAAATCCTGGGCTCGACCTTCGCTGAAATAGCTTTCGAGTAAGGAAACTGATGTTTCCTTACTTACCTTAGCTTTTAGCTTTTTAAATATAAATATATTAATGGCAGCGCTAGGCAGAAATTTCTAATATTATAATGATTGAAAGGCCGAATGGATAGCACGTTTACCTGAGAAGCAGGAGATTACTAGTATGAATCAGACCCAGGTCTGAAAATGATCTGAGCAGTGTTACTGCTTTTACAATTTACAAGTGCTGTTATATAATTCAGAATGGGAACAATTGCATTCGTGTTCAAACTCTTGTTTACGTTGGGAAGGGTCTCGTGAATAAAAGGCATTATGCTGTATTAAGTTATACTTCAAAATTCTCTGAGATATTAATTACATTTAACCTTAACATGGACGTATTCAATTATAAATAATGAGTTTCTATCGAAATAAACACATTCTCAGTAAGATAAATACATTGTGCAATGCCCCTAAACTGTTGTATTTAAATATTGTATATAGATAAAAGACTATATCTTAAAACTTAGGTAATTAATACGTTGAATTAAATGCCAAAATATGTTATAATGGATTTAATTTAGCTATATAATAAGCAACTTATGGTCACACACATTGACTAGAAATGTCGAGATTTAACGTGTTCAGTTAAGCAACGAAGTTTAAGATATTAAACAGTGACACTTTTAATTTATTAATTAATTCTACTATTCAGCTTACTATTTCGCAAACTTTTATCATAATTTCAAGATAGTCTAATAATTTATCTATGCAAACGATGTAGTTTCATTAATTTAAGCGAACTAAGTGCTAGAAATTATGTATTTATATTTAACTATCCGTTATAGGTTTCAGCCCTTTATCCAGTGGAAATCTGTGTCCTCTCTCTCCATTGCATTGTGGTACACAGCAGTGTACGTAAAACATCGAACTAAGCAAAATTATTGCTATAAAATTTAAAAATTACAAATTTCCTATGCTTCAGTAGTAAAATATTATGACAGGAAGACCCTTCTCAAAATGTAAAAAAAGGACATGCAATTGTTCTCATTGCACTGTTAATTTATTTGCTAAATTTTCTCCATTTCGTTTTAATCAACTTTTAAATCATTTAACTTTCAAAAATTATTTGACTTTAACTTTTTCTTTTAGTTCCTAAAATCTTTTTGCTTAGTTTTTGCTTTTGAAATTCTTTTGACTTGCTTTTGCTTGAAATCACAAATCTTTCTGGGTAACTTTTGCTTTTGTTAGAGTCAAATATCACTGCCTTTTACAACAGTCAATAAAGCAGTGATTTTTTGTATCTCCTGTAAATTTTCTATTTCTGGTTAATTTAAGTTTAGTTTAACTACTAAAAGTCAACTAACAATAGAAATCAAATTGAGAATTAACTTGAAAGAATATGGTTTCTAAGTAAACGAGTTATCGTAATAGTGTGAAACTATGAGTAGCTTTTCCATTCGAGATTTTTGATATTAAAGTCTGCTTAAATTACTTTAAATTTTATGTTTAACTTCTATGCATCTTAACTGTGTTTCATTTGCGCAGCCACTGTAACATGGTGCTGGAGAATGTGAAGGAGATGTGGACGGAGGTTCCTAAGACTGGCAAGGGAAAGAAGAAGTCAAAGCCAGTGAATAAGGATCGCTACATCTCTAAGATGTTTCTACGCGGGGACTCGGTTATTCTGGTACTCAAAAACCCTCTGCAAGCCTAGATTCAAGACTCAAATTATGTCATTTTTGTTGTAGATCTTCATGTGACTGTTGCAGTTGAGTTTTAAATAAATAAGCTAACTACAAACAATTGACAGTTTAGAACCAGTGTAATTTTAATAAAATACTTTTACTACAAATATTTTAGAACCATTGGAGTTTTAATTAAATAAGCTTACTACAGATATTTGATATTTTAGAATCACTTCACTAAGGTGTGATTCTCTGTTTTGTAATTTTAATTATTGCCATGGACATACCAATAGGCAGTGCACCAAGAGAGAGAAGTTGTCTCGGCCACGATTGAAATCTTTATGTGATAGACTTAAAATATGGATGTATATGTTAAATGTCAGTTTAATATGGATGCTATATAAATTGCATTCATAGCTAATGAAGCTTGCTGTGCAATAGGCTTAGTACTTCTTAGTACTTAGAGCTTCTCAAGCCGTGGGCCACGGGCTAAAAGTTGCCCGCTAAAATGGTCCTTTTCATTGTCTTGTGTTGAAAAACTGCCATCGAATTGTAAATTATAAGATAGCAGGTTGCAAGTTGCTGTTGTAGCTGTAAAATTATTGTAACATTTATACACAATGAATATTTGTCGGTCTATTTATGTAGTCAAACATTCTAACAACCATATTTGAAGCCTACGAAGCTACTAGCATGAATCCGGCTACCAATGCAGCTAGTTGGGTAGATTTCACGCACAACTGGGCTAGATTTGAAACGTTTGGGCGAGAACAGGATTGGGCGGGTAGCTTTTATTGGGCTTGTTTTTGCTTGTGGATGCGGTATATAGGGCTATTTCCATGGCCTCCTTCATGGCTTGTTTTATGGTGGCATGATGGCCCTCAAGTCTCCATTGGCTAAGCAATCTGACCCTGGATCATAAAGGGTTGAGAAGCACTGATACAGCTTATTAAAGATATTTGAATTGTTTTTCACATGATTTTTTCTACAAATGTTTACAGAAAAGTGTGGATATTGACGACTGCTATCTGCTTTAACAATTCTCGTACACAATTAATATTATACTGATAAAAAATTTAAGTTTAAAAAGTATTTGCCTAGAAATAAGTCTGCAGCATAAGCCTACTGACAAATTATTTGTTACACCAGTTGTATAGGAATAGCACGCACAGGACAGAATGTTTAACTAAATGTTTAATTTTTAAGAAGTACTTAACTTCAGTGATGAGAGCGAGAGATTCGGTAATGAATACTTTATTTCATAATACAATTGACTGCATTTTTTCAAAAACATACAGAATTTGGATCAATTGAATTAAATCTATGAATTGGATTTTTAAAGTTATTCTAATCAGGAATTGATTTGTGCTTAACCTGGCACTTCTGTATTACGATCAGTAAGTGAAGTTTGAAAGCTCGCATCTCTAGTAAGGTCTCAGTTATTTCTATTCATACCAAATTCAGTTGCAGAGGAAACGTTGCCGTTATCGTTGGAGACAGCTGTCTAATATTAGCATATTATATACTTTTTAATGAAAGTTTCACTAATTGTTAATTTGTTATTTCTGTATGGAGTATACATGTATAATGATGCTGAGCCTCAGTTCGGTAATTTTGTTTTTGGTTGGTGGTTTGCTGAAAGATGTAATTGACGGAAGAATAGAAGAATAAAAGACAAACACATGGGATGTTGGACGATTTTATACCTTATGCATATATACCTATATAGGCATGAAAAGAAAGACCGAGCATAGATTTGGTTGGAAGAGTTCATGTGGACCTGCCATTAGGCAGAGCGATATTCTAGTATTGGTTAGTGGTTTTGTTGCGTCAGATGTCACTTGATTGGCCAATGGCTGGGCACTCATCCTGAGCAGTGAGTTAGCTTGGCATAAGTTATGCAGTAGTGAATGTTTCGCTCATGCTATGTAGACGATGCTCTTCACTAAGAATTGAGACTGTAATGCAAATTGCAGAGCTGTATGGAAAATATTAGCATTCATTATTCAAAGCTGTTAATCAATAGCTTTACTTGACAGTTATAATAGTTTCCTTAACCAATTTTATAAGTTAAGAATGGTTCCTCGGATATAGAAATTGTTCACGAGCGTTTCAGCGTTGTAAATAGGAACATGTATTCCCTTTGTAGGCCTTCGTGCATTTTTGTGATTTTAAAATTTCTGATACCGTTCCCGTATTGAATTAATCAGACCCAATACTAGCCATTATTTTTCTAATCTAGACGAAATAGCATGTAAGTTCACTGTTTAGACAAGCTGGCAGTTTTTGCCTGATTATTCCAAATTATCCTATGTCTGCGATCTCGATTACCCACATTATTATTTCGATTTCCTTTATTGCTTTAAAATGTATTGAGCCAATAATAGCCAAGTTCTGTTCAAGGCATTAGGATTAAACCATTAGTGAAGTATCCAAATCTGTAATACATTCTCGACGTGTCTAGTGATCGTGTCATGTCCTGTCTCCATGGACTGGAAGTAATTTCTCTCCATGCTGCAGTAACCTTAGGAACTGAGACCAGATGAATTCTAAATTCTGTTTATTAGAAAGAAGCGCAATGGTTCTGAATGCGCAGGTCTGTATCAAGCATTCAACGAATCCACTGGGACTCAAATGAGTCTCTCGTCTGGAGAACAGTGAAACTGTTACTCCACGGCTTTAAAATTGTAATGTAGTTACTGCTTCACCTGAACCTCTCAGGCTTTACTGCCTCTTAATACGATAAATTGTAGACATTTAGGATCATAGTTCATAGTCATGATCATAGGCTCATAGTTCATAGTCATGATCATAGGCTCATAGTTCATAGTCATGATCATAGGCTCATAGTTCAGATCTGCTGGGATTTAAGGTATACAACCAACGGCTTAAATCCCATGGCTTGAACCTAACGCTTACCTACATGTAGGCCTATTTCTAATGTTTCTAAGATACAGATACTCAATATAAAATGTAGGCTATCTAGATGCAGATACAAGATACCAATCTAAAATGTATCTAGATAGAGATACATTATACTATAATCTAAATAGCATCTAGATAGAGACAGATACAAGTTACTAATCTAAAATGTATCTAGATATATATACAAGGTAGCCTACTAATCTAAAATGTATTAAGATACAAGATATATTGCAAACTCTTCTAGACACAACATACTTAGGCCTACATACATGTGTATCTTTACAGTCCCCTGTAGTCTAGTGTTTAACGCAAAAGTTCAGCAGTCAGGCAATTTTGAGCCTTCACTAACAGTCTAGTTCTCGAAGAGTTGTTAAAGAATGGTGTTAGTGCTGCCATGTACTATTTTTTAAAGAACCGTTTTCATTTTGCATGTAGGCTACATTATGTTACCACGAACCATAAAATGCACATCACGGGCATCAGCCGCACCACATAACCTCTTGATAGGTTTTGTATGGACTTTATTTTGAAAGTATCTAGTAGTTATAATTATCAAAACGATGCAAATACGTTTTAACGATTTCATTTATACATGAGCATAGATAAAGATACTAGGCTATCACTATTGAACTCTGCGCACTGTTACTATAAAAACAATAATAACAACAATTATGTGCAATCCTATAAGCTTCAATCAGAACGATTTCGACGCCGAAAGTCGCTTTTGCATACTATGAACGAGATGTCGCTCGGCATCTGAGCTGATTTCAGCTACATGTGACGGAACTATATCTTGTCGAGATCGGGCGGTTAGAGTGCTACAGTCATCAATGACAACATCGAACGCTATTGAGACAAATTCAAGCCAGCGAGAAAAAAGAAGGTCTAAAAGCGGTGCAAAATTCCAAAATCCAGAAAAACAGTCCAAAGTATTTGAACGTCATTTATGAACTACTATTTGAACACCAGAGCAGTCCCTTTAACTCTCTGCCTCAACTGATATCAATCTTGTGCGAAATCGTAGACACCAGACACCACCCTGTGTAAGATTGAATTTAGCTTGTAATCTACATGTATCTAAGTCACTATATATTGTTTTACTGATGCATATTTATTTCTCATTCCTGTCTTCATTTCATTAGTTCTACTTGTAAATCTATTTCTAAAGCGTTTCTAATTGGAGTTTCTTCATTTATCCTTAGCATGTGTCCTGTGTCTTTTTGATCTTATTTCTTCACTCCAAGTAACGGTTTGTCCAAAACTTATCTTATAGATTAAGAACTTTCTGCTTCCGTATTCCCAGAAAGTTCCACTGCAATTTTCTTTTTCTGGATCTCTCATTTCTGCTGTCGTTGAATAATTTACAAATTTATTCCAACCGCTCAAAACAACGTCTGATGCGTCGTGAATAACTGATGATATCTCTACTTTATGGATTTGAGATGTGCTACCGTTAATGCTACATGTATATTTGTTACTATTTCTTTCAGTTGTTAAGCGGAACTTTTCTTTTTATAGGCTTTTATAATTTTTTATTTTGTTATACGCCTAGTTCATTTAAATTTATTTATTTTGAGTCCACAGCTGCAGCCCAACAGTAGCTTACTTGTGCTTCTCTTTCTCTCTTTCTCTCTCTCTCTCTTAATACACTGCCCATTGGCAGGTCCATGGCATATAACGCCTCCACTCTTCTTCGTCTCTCGTTTTCCACTTCCTGTCCACACATGAGTGGATCTTTAGATCATCTAACATTCCTAATCTCGAACTGCCTCTGCTTCTCTTTCCTTTCATTCTATCTTCAATAACGTCGTTTAGTAAACTTCCCCCTTATAATGTGTTATATCCAGCTCTTCTTGCTATCTCTCTATTTCACTGTCACGTACAGTCTTGCATTTAAATCTGCTATAATGCACTGCATTGCACTATACTGTACTCTGTAGCCGCACATAGTACGCTCTGATAGATGTAAATATATAGGCCTATTAGCACTCTAATCGTATTTTGTTGCTGTTGATTGATGTAGATATACTGGCCTATTAACTGCTACCGGAGGCAACAGAGAATAAAGCAGTTTCTGGTATGTTCAGTGGAAGCAAAACTCAAAGTTCTTGAACTTGAAAGAGTGACTTTTCAAGTAGCCTACAATTGCGTTGCAAGTTGATCATCTAATCTCACCTTTAAATTGAATTTCCAAACTTCTTAGCATTCATTCCAATGTGCTCTAAATCATTGCACATTAATCAACATAAAAGACTACGAACACTAATCTATTATTATTATTAGACATCTGAGACTGAGACAAGGTATGATATAGGTGGCACAGGGACAACTTTATAACACCTATCAATTTGCTATTTTATCGTTCTCTTGCTTTAATCTATGGGGCACTTGCTATGGTGTTTAATTATTTATCCGAGGATATTTCCGATGTGACGAAATGACGACAATATTTGCTGAATCCGGGCACATCGCGTTGCGGAGCATCAAAGCAATGAAACACGGGCCTTGCGGGCTTTCAATCAGTGTCGTCACCTTCAGCAATGTTATATAGATCAGATTCCAGCGGTCAACGAATTGCATCAACCGGAAGCTGCAGCTGTGTGTATCTAAGAGAAGACTAACGTAGCTATTTGGATCTTTAACTGAATGTAACGACAGTGGATGTACTTATTCTCTCATAGATTAAGGATATTGTTTTAGTTGTATTTCAGTTAGACATTGTCGTAGGAATTTAGTTACTAAACGAAGATATTAAAGATAATGAGCTCAAAGAGGCCTTGGATATTTAATTCTAAGAGTAAAAGTTATTCACGGAGCTAAATGCATACAGTAATGCAGTATAGAGTGGAAAGAGGAGGAGAGAATATGATTTCTGGTCCTTATATAGAATTCAATTAGAATCTTACGGCTAAAATCCAATCGCTTTTTTAATCTGTAAATAATCAAATAAACAAAAGTCAAATATACAAAATTATTAAATTAAATTTTTAATACAAACTTAAATTATTATTAAATATAATTAATAAAATTATTAATACAAAATTAGTAAAATATATAAAACAAAACTTATCAGCTGGCGGCGGTTGTTTAAATTCTTTATTTTCACAATTTTAGAGTATAATTAATGATCATCAAATAACGTCCTTGATATTGCCTTATGGCGAGGAACCGGACGTTAAATTCTTATTGATTGATTAATGATCATCAATCATGGCCGCCACAGTCTCTAGTGCTACTCTATCTTGAGGATGGGGTTATTCTGGCTGACTACCACTTCACTCGAGTCAACACAGCTGTCAGGAGTCACGTGCTCGAGAATTGATTAAAGGATGGAGGACGAGTGGAACTGAAAATAGACTTAGATCTACTGCTTATCGCTGCTTAGATTTACTGCCTATCGCTGCCTTTGAAGCTGTTCTAGTGTGTCTTAATGCATTGTTAGTAGGGCTTGTATGCCTGTAGTGAATCATTAGTGATCGTGACAAAATTAATGTTACAAATTCACATGAGAGAGCATGCATGATTGTGGAGATCTACAGTACTGATGAAATGTTAAAATACCTGTGGTGTGAAACCATTGTAATACGAAGCAACTGCTATACATGTATAATGATTAATGATACAAAAACTGTGAAGACGTATACCGTGAGGAAGAAAAGTGGAATTTTACAGCTAAAGCACTGGAGATTCAACGAATTAGCTTGGTTGATTAGATTTTAAGATAATGTATAATCAAGATCATATAATGTTTGGAAGCTAAAATGCAAAATCTCGAATATATTATTGAAACAGTTAACCGAGCAATGTATACTTTCTGTAGTAAGAGTCAGTGAAGATTCTATAGCATTGGCGAATACTATTCTATGGCTATCGAATATTCTATAATATAATATGCCTGACGCTTGGTAGCAGTTAGACTCTCATTGGAGCAGCAGAATTCCAAAATGTTACGATGTTCCCATCAAACAATCAGCAGATGTCTGAAGGTCTATGGAATGGGTCTTAACCGTTTTTTCAGTGTGCCACACAATTTAGTTGAAACTTCAGTTGTTCGGTTTTATATGGTCTTCACGTACCTATAAGTGATAGATCTCTGGTAGAGAGATCAAGTAAAGGGTCAGAGGTTAGAGATAATCTCTGACCCTTTACTTGATCTCTGGCAAAGAGATCAAGTAAAGGGTCAGAGGTTGGAGATAATCTCTGGCAGAGAGATCAAGTAAAGCGTCAGAGGTTAGAGATGATCTCTGATAGAGAAATCAAGTAAAGGGTCAGAGGTTAGAGATGATCTCTGATAGAGAAATTAAGTAAAGGGTCAGAGGTTGGAGATAATCTCGCAGCTACTTGTCGTTAACTGGAATTCAAGCTCCGCCTTCTTCTTATTACTTACTAATTGGACATAGCAGAGTTCTGACGACCAACCATTAGGTCGTCCTGACGACCAAGCCTTAAGACGTCCTGACGACCAAGCATTAGGTCGTCCTGACGACCAAGCCGTAGCATTAGGTTCTTCTGATGATCTATTCAGCGAGTAACCTGGACCTCTAGAAGCGGATGAATATTAAAGCTGAAGTGCAGCTGTAACGAAGCGCCATCCACTTCTTCTCCACCTATAGGAGTAAATGACGCTATGGAAGTTTGAGAAAAAGCTAACCATTAATAAACTAGCAAAGTGACAGAAAACAAAAAATTCGGCGAACACCCCTAATGGTATTCAGTGCTTTTAATGCCACGCGTGTATATAACGTTGTTTTATTATCCATTTGACATTCACGTGGTTACCTTACTCTGTGATCAGATCTACCGATAGTAGAGCCCACAAGATTTTAAATTACCTCGCGGTAGAATATTTTAGATTTCATTACGTTAACTATCGCTCTACGTACTGAATGAACTATTGGGATATTTAAGCGATGTTAATGACCTCTACACTCCTTGATTCTGTGAAGAATAATTTAATTATTGTACATTTTTCTCACGAAAGAATTATTTCAGAATTTTAAATAACACCCACGAAGATTAATTCTAATTTTCGAATTATCTAATGAATACGGACCAGTCTAAAGCCGAATCTGGAGAATAGAGACTTGAAAACAGTAAAATCAGAATGAATAATGAGCTCTATCAATAAAAGAGCATCGAATAAAACGTCGGGTTGTATGCTTTACCGTCTGCGGAGTGATGAAATAGAGGAAGAGGCAGTCGTGGTCGGATTCGTAATCAGATTAACGCTTAGCGCCTAATGCGCTTTAAGCCCGACCACAGTCAATAGCTCGGTAAATTTAAAGCACATAAGAGATTGCGCGACAGAACGTGAAAATACAGAAAACTCGTTTAGGAATACACCCGTGGTCAAAGATAAAGTGGAGAAGACGGTCAGAGTAGAAAATAATGGAAACATTTAATTATCAATTGATTGATTACTGTGACTAATGAATCATCGTGGAACCTGGAGTTAGGTCCGTTGTATCGGTTGGGTGGCAAACCAGATAATATATTTTATTTTAGTCATGATTATTTCTCAAGAAATGTATACATGCTTATACCTCAGTTTATTAAAACTAAAATAATCCGTATCCGAGAACAACAAACTGCATGAACTCATTAAACTGTGTAAACATCTTTAGACTCTAAATGAGTTACTGAGAAGCAGGTGTTAGTCGGTGCGAATCCCAGCCGAAGCTTCTTTGAAAGTATCCGTATAATACTAAAATGGATGCTAAATTGAATCTTTAGTAAATGGAGAAAAATAGAATAATGACAAATTATTAGCAACTATTCGAGGCTGTTTACCGTGTCCGTGTTGTGTTCGGGACACTCAAGGATAGATCAACCGTTAACTGCACGTGTCGTAAGAAGTGGTTGAGCAAGAACTGAGGAAGGCAACGGAAAACCACAACAGAATAATAATAATAATAAGGGTTTAAATTCCGTTCCCTCTTACAAGGATGATGTCAGAAGCCATATTATTACCAAACTATAGGCTACATTAAGTCGTGTATGAGAAATAGCCTTATGTGAAGGGATTAACTCTTTGATTGATGTTGTGCTCTTCAAGGAGCGTGAAATTAGCAGTTCGGTGAAGTTACATCCGACAAGAATGTTTTACTATACGATTAGTATTTTTTTTCTATCAATACAGCTCAATTTTTAAACTACCTTTCCTCTGAATTAATACTTTATACTTAAATAATTAGTTTATTGTATACATTTCTCAATTAAGAAATTCTCAATACTACAAGTTATGCCTTTAAGTGCATGGCTCAATGTTAAGATCACAACGAAATGTCCAAAGGACACTTTTTGCCAGAAATTATCTTTGTCGAAATAATTTAATCTCGTTTTAATCTATAGCTTTCAATATGACATAATATATATCTGCTTCTTTATTCGTCAACACTTGACAGGAAGAAAACATTTCTATAATTATATGGAATACAATTTACAAATAGTCTTTCTCTAACGTGAGCCCTCTTTTACACTTCTTTCCCCCTTCCATTTCTTCTTGATTCACCTGCTCTCTCCATCACGATTGGTAACATCAGTGCAGCTGTCAGGTCACAAAGCTTTGTCACTCTGAGAGAGCATCTTTCAGTTCCCTGCAATCATCTGCTGTCGTCCAGCTAGTCTGGTGCTACTTAGTTTTCATTTGTATGTTATATATATATATATATATATATATATATATATATATATATATATATATAATATATTTTTGTATATAATTCGTCATAGACGACAATAGCACTCTAAATTATTGTTATACAGTATATTATGTTATAGGCATAGAGTTGTTTAGAGATGTTCGCATTGAGGCTATGCTACAAAAGAACTTTACGTTGTTCGACGAAGAGCACATTTCTATCAGGTACACTCGTTTAATTGCTTTTGTCTTATGGCGACTATTTAGTATTTATCGCCTATTTTTACTTACTAGAACCTTTTATAAATAAGTCACACTGAAATAAATTTGCATACCGTTTTACAGAAATGATTTTACAAAATTCATTTAGTGATAATAGTTCTTATAAAAATTCAACGGACTTGATATAATAGAATCACATTAAAGTTTTTCATAGTGTATTAAGGATTTTGGATTCATCATTCAATGGAACGTAATCGATTCTCTTTCCGCCGGAAGGGAAGTGGCAAGGAGAGGAAAGCCGAGAGGTCAGAACTGGAGGGATCTGGTTTCGACTACGACATACTCTCATACGTCAGGTAAAGATCAAAGTATACAGAATTGCTGCAAAATACTAATCAGACGGAACTTTTTCTTAGGCATGCTGTAGTGTGTTTAACTAAGCACAAGGCTTCTCTTCAAGACGACTCGACACACTCAAGCTGCCGTCACAAAGATACAAAGATTAAGTTACTCAATTCTGAGTTTTCGATGTTTCGAAACCTCAACATCTTTTGAATGGCATATAAACAGATCCACTGACTATATAAATACAAATGCATTAAATAGTCAATGTTTTAAAATTCATTTTGCATTCTAAAGAACTTAGCTGATAATAATTCCATTAATGTGCTTAAAGAGTGATTGCTGTAATGCCTTAACTTAGCTAATAATACATCTATTAATGTGCTTCAAATATCTACGCCACTCTTTGTGTTGACGAACTTGACGATTCTTTACTTTTCCTGCTGCGTTATGTGTTTTCCATAATCTAGTCGACCAATCCCAGCGCCATCTTGTAATAAAATTTCATACAAATTTCTTGACTAATAATATTAATTATAGTAAATTGTAATATCATTTTATTGCGTTGTAATATTACTGTCTGTGTCTTTGATGCAGTCAAGGATAAATTAGGTTAAGCTAGATTGGTCGAGGTTAAGCTAGGTTGGTCGCTCCTAATTCATCAATGCTATTTTTCCTGTTACTATTAGTTTTATATCAGTCGAAGATAAGAGCAACTTCTGAAAAGTGACTTATATCGAAATTATTAATAGATATAATTGATATTGTCATGAAAAATAATCGCATTCAAACAGTTTGCTGTTTATATATCAAAATAAACAAAAATTGTCCGATCCATACAAGGTATCCAATGAGATTTAAGCGCTAAGCGATTTAACATATTTTAAACTAAATACTTTACTAAGTGAGAAAGTTGTTTAAATGTAGACTATAAATTACTGCTGATAATAATTGATAACTTGATAAAATCTATTACTTAATGCAATCAAGACAGAACAATACGATGCAAATGAAAGTAAAAATGTAAATCTTTTAAATGTCAAGTATTAAGCAACAAAATGTTAGAGATTATATTTTACTTGCAATTGTCTCATTTCTCCTGGTCTACCATAATCAGCTCCTTTAGAAGTTCAAATAATTTAGACAAAGTTTTTAAAGAACAAAAGGTACTATAGAAACTATCAATAACGGTAATTCTGAACATTTTATTTCGGTCTTGGTACAAATTTAACGTTTGATAGAAGCCCTATTTAAGGCTAATACATATAGCGATGATGAAGAAACGATATATACACATGTGTGCAAGCAATAACATCGCAATATCTACCTAGGCAATATCTCAATACTTAACTAGGCAATATCTCAATACTTAACTAGGCAATATCTCAATATCTACCTAGGCAATATCTACCTAGGCAATATCTCATTATCTACCTAGGCAATATATTTCAATACTTAACTAGGCAATATCTCATTATCTACCTAGGCAATATATTCCAATACTTAACTAGGCAATATCTCATTATCTACTTAGGCAATATATCATTATCTACCTAGGCAATATCTCATTATCTACCTAGGCAATATCTACCTAGGCAATATCCCAATATCTACCTAGGCAATATCTCATTATCTACCTAGGCAATATCTACCTAGGCAATATCTCAATATCTACCTAGGCAATGCCTCAATATCTACCTAGGCAATATCTCATTATCTACCTAGGCAATATCTCATTATCTACCTAGGCAATATCTCATTATCTACCTAGGCAATATCCCAATATCTACCTAGGCAATATCTCAATATATCTACCTAGGCAATATATTCCAATACTTAACTAGGCAATATCTCCATATAGACCAAGGCAATATCTCAGCACATTCCAGTAACAATCGATATCGACAACGCGTGACTTTTTGCCGAACAGTCGTATCGACAGCATCAAATCATAAACCATGACGTTCATCTCGTCCGCTTCACTAAAATCAGTTTATGGCTTCTACATTCGAGTGGGTTTTCTAGGAAAAATACGTAAATGCCTTCGTTTTGAGTCGAGACTATTCAAGTGGATTTTGATAAGCTTGGCTATGATGCTAGGCTCTTAACAGGATATGTAAGTAAACAAATTATGCTGAAAACAAATGACTGAGTTCTAGTTTACTTACTAAATTTATACTTGGTATATCATTGCCGATTTATACAGTAATTCACTTCCGGAATTGCCACTGGCTACAGCCAGTGGCGATGTCGGTAATATATCCGACCGCGGATCAGTATGTGTGCGCTCAAATCATGGCAAGCTCGTCACTGATATCGCTTTCGAGAGATGAAACTGGCGTTAACGTCATTTATTTAGTCGTAGAAAGACGCGATTGACTTGGAAATAATCCCATAATGTGTCTCAGTAGCCACACCCTCATCCTATCTGATCAATATTACTAGAAAAATTTGCACTATTTGACAATATTTCTTACTTGTTACCCTAGATACTACTTCTTCAACTACTAAAGCATGTATAACTTAGTTAATTTTTCCTTTCTTTTTATTATTTATGATTGTCAAATCAAAAAGGTTTGACAATCTTGTGTGTGAAGAACAGAATCATAAATGTATCATCGTACATGCACTGATGGACACTTTCAATCAACTCTATGTATGGATATAATAGAGGAAGATTTGACTAACAAAACTAATCCTCATAAACGATACAGTCCAGAGTTTGGTATCAGACTCCGGGGTCAGTGGAAATAAAGGTATCTGGAGTAGACGAACTCTGGAAATCAATTATCCACCGTTACCCTTCTGCATCTAGAAATTCAATTTTGAACATGTTTCGCGAACAAGCCGTTAAACAGAAAAAACGTTTTCCAGCTGCCAGTGATTTCCTTGAAGAAATATTACTTCCGATGTAAACGGACAATAACCTAGAAGTTAACATGCTGCAGGCAAACTGGTCAAAATTGTGTAGTCTGAGCAAGTTGAAAGCAGAAGTACCATTGGATCCTGTTAGAATATCAAAAACATACAAAGTAATATATGACTACCTACACATCTCTTCAGTGCACTGCCAAGTGGCATGTTCAAGGTACATATTCATACTCAAAGTCTGTTTTCTCGCTCCATAAGAGCACTCCTTAGATCAACAAGTTAATCCCTTCACAAAGTCTATGCCTTATCCATATCTTATGTAGCCTATAGCTTGGGAAAAATATGGCTTCTGAGGTGGTTTCCCGTTGCCTTCCTCAGTTAGGTGGATTAATTGCCATTTAATCCTGGGGGAAAATATTTCATGGTGAGGTGGATCCTCTCTTGCCATCCTCAGCTCCTGCCTTTAGTCGCCTCTTAAGTACGCGCGGCAGATTATTTGCGGTTGCCCTATTCTGCAGTGGTCCAACCACACCCGAGCACAACACGGGGCAACCTACACATATAAAGGTATAATTGCGTATATTTATATAATTTACGTATACAGTGCTCTGTGGAAAGGCAAAGTCCATGGTACGTATTCCTAATCACATTCTGCCTCTACGCTCTACTGTATGTATAACAGTAGCGCCCTATATAGATTAACAACTTAATCCATTCAACCAAGTTAATCCAATCAGCTAATTTTATTGTCGTTTTAAACACTAACTACCGTTAACTGGTAGATTTATCTCCAAAGCGAGAAACTTGTCCATTTCCTGAAGACTTTTCTCGCGAAGTCTCCGCATGACGCGGACGAACAAACGAACGTGCGACCTTTGATTCCAGGCCATTATTCATCATTTCCTGACAGAGTCCGACTACGGATTCAACGATTCCCATCAATCCAAACACCTCGTCTCCGAGCATCGACTCCATGTTGACTTTTCTCGTTAAGAATCTCTTGTTGACCTTTCTGTAATATCAGAGATACCACGCACTTCTATTCACACTCCTCACTGAATGTAGGTGTCCAGTGAAGACCTACGGATTATCCTTCTCTATTAATTTACACTCTGCCTCGAATTGCAATACTATTTTTAAAAGTGCAGTTAAATAATATCAATTTTAGAGAGATGATGTTTGACGAATTAGTATAGCGTGTTTCGTAGAGTTGTGGCCTAGATTTAAACCCCAGGTGAATCGGTATTAAATAAAATCATTTGCTCCACATATAGCATCGGAAAGTGAAGGTTATGAGTTATCATAAACTGAGAAGCAATATAAAAGATAAATATCTTAAGACAGAAAACTCCGCAAACATGTGCATCGTGTCATAAATAGTAGCAAGACAAATCAAAAATTTCTTAATAATTTCGCTTCAATAATTTTGCATTACTTTAAATCCAGAAATCATGTGTTACTATTTAAAGCGTTCACAGTTTTTGTGAACGCTTCATTCAGAATCGAGAATCGAGTGAGAATCACTCGATTCTCGAGTATGGTTCTAATCTATGGCCTCCATACAGAAAATGTGATATTGTCCTGATAGAATCAATTCAGAAAAGATTCACTAAACGGCTAAGTGGCATGATAGGATTGCAATATTCGGAGAGATTAAAAGTTTTGGCTTCCGAATCTTTAGAGCAACGAAGGTTTAAATCTGACCTGTGTTAGTACTATAAAATTATCACTGGATTGGTCGACGTACCTATTGATGAGTTTTTTGTTTTCAAAAACGGTGTAACAAGAAATAATGGTTGAAGTTAAAACATGAATAAATTTTATTATAATGCTGAAAGATATCATTTCAAAAACCGATGCATTGCTTGTTGGAATTCCCTACCCTCCAATGCTGTAAATGCGTCTTCTCTAAACTCATTTAAAAGGTGTCTGGAGGGTATTAATGTAAGCAAATACCTAAAGAGTTAAGGTGATTGCTTTATATCATTCCTTTATCTTCTGTATCTTCTTTTTTCTATCAAAGAATCTAGCTCTTAACTGTCGTAAGTATTCTAGTGCTTTAACCGTTTTTATAACATTGAAACTGTATGTGTAGATAAGTGCAGGACCTAAATTGTACGTTTAATTGTCATTGTGTGCAGATATTTATGCGTGTATATTGTTGAAGGTCGTAATAATGATATTACATGTTCCGCTAAATTTATCTTGGTAGATAATTATGGCCGACACTAAGGATTTTATTGAACCTAATTAATAGTTAATGGAAATGTTTGTATTTTTTATTTTTATTTTATTTAAATTCGGAATATGTAAGTGACACTTGTGGTCCTTTATTTCCGTTCATGCGCTCTAACTGTCTATTGTGTATGCCAATTGTGATATTGCGTATGATAAATGAAATAAATAAAATAAATAAATAAATGAAAATAAAGAGAGAGCATTTTTAGCTTGTTGTGCAGATTTACGCAAGAAAGTAAAATTCGACGTGTTGAACAGTCACACGAGCGTGCAATGAACACAATGATCTAGCTGCCGTTAAAAAGGAGGAGTCTTATGGCTTGCTGAAGGTTGCATGATACTTAACGTCTCGCTCAATATAATGTTGAGTTGTAGGGTTTGATGCTTTCAAGTTCGGCTTTCGCACCAATAATTTACATTTTGTCTCATGCTAGGGTTTAACAAAACCTAATGTTAGCATCAGTTTTCTCACCCGAAAGCGATGTCAGTGACAGGCTAGCCTAGAATTTGAACCCCGCACATACTGATCCGCGATCGAATAACTTACCGACATCGCCACTGGCTCCAGTCAATGTAGATTACTGGCTGGCAGGCTATGGTTGCTCAAGGTTTACATGAAATTATGCTTTTACTGCATTTGTTTAGAGTATACACTTACATGTACATATATACTGAAGTTTAAATCTAAAATGTCATTTGGAGCGTTAGAAAGCAATATGCCTACTCCTTTTAAAATAAATGAGAATTCAGTTCTTTTAAACAGATTAAAGTTAACTAGTGCAGAAATGAGTTTAATTAAATTAAAATAAAATGTTAAATAAAATAATGATATTAAAATATTTGAAAATTATGAGTATAATAAATAAAGAAAGCAATATTAAAATAAACTAAAATACATTTAAGTTCTGTTAAAATGAAATTGAATAAAGTTATTCCTCAAGCCATGTAGGTCTACCTCAATAACTGAATTTAGAGAGAAGGACCCTGATCAACACGTAAATGTTTCTATTGTATTCTAAAATTAAATTTTTTGGCAATTTATCAAAAGTGCGCATCTGGTTTCGTATTTCAAGCAATACTGCTATAGTGCTACTGTCACATTCGGTGTCATAGACATATGACGTCCCTGACATCATTCCTGGATGAGGAAACGGAAGTTAAACCTTTGTTTATTTATTTATGGGCTACCTTAAAACACAAAACTTTTCCGGAAATTCTCAATATATGATTTCTCAATATATGAATATATAACTTTTGAATGTCCATAAGACTCTATATGACAGAACTTTACTATACACAAAATATTCTGACGCAACTACATGTATATACATGTACGTGTGTAATTTCATTTGTAGGTGAAAATAAGTGGACTCTCTCTCTCGTTCTCTCTCTTTCTCTCACTCATTATTCTCTCACTCCTATGCTTTCTTCAAAAAATACTGCAACCATGATAATTGTAAAATGCAAAATAGTTTCAAATTGAAAGTTAAAAACTATATCTTACTAGAGATTTGTCAAAGTCTCAATATTCTGTCTAGATAGATTATTAGACAATATGAGCATGAAGACGTCATCAGCACTAGATGAGCATGAAGGCGTCATCAGAATTAGGTAAGCATGAAGACATCATCAGCATTAGGTGAGCATGAACGCGTCATCAGCACTCAGCAATTCTTGCTCTTAGGGTAGGGTAAACCGACTCGTTCAATGCACAACAATCATTCAGACTTAATAACATGGCTGTTGACAGTTGCTATGAGCAGCGTTTGAAACGAGTATGGCCGAGATTCTTTTAATTAACTGTGAAATTCGACCGACTGCTAGGTTCTATTCTGCCGACAATATTCATGTTTGTGATGTGAAATATTGCCGCTGAGCGAGTCCTGAGTTATGTACGTTGAACCCGTGCTCACACGAAGTGGGTTGTGCATTGACTGGATGAGATATGAACCTTAGCACCCTCCATCGAGGCGAACACTCTAACCGTTACTCCATATTCCCTAATGTTAAACAACTTTATATATGGTCTAGTAACTTTAAACGATTCCCTATTCAGTCATATCAATAACATACACTGTCAGCCGCTACTCTGAATGAAAAGCGTCAAACTCCTGTACCGCAATTAAATGTTTCATGGCTTCTAGAAATTAACTACAAGAGTTTGGATTCTTCCAAAAATGAGTTGGCGATTGGCTGTGTTTTATACTTCATTTTAATTATATATTATATTTAATTACATATTTTAATAAGTTTGTTATATTTAAATATCTATTTTTATATTTTAATTATTAGAGAATATCCCCGTGTTGTATCCGGGTTGCTTGAAGAATAGATCAATCGTGTAAATATGCACGTGTCTTAGAAGGCGACATAAAAACTAGATCCAAACCAACGTCAGAAAGGGCATTCGGTTGGTGAGCGTCTAGGCTCCAGAAATTGCTATAAAAACTTAGGCTAAAGGATACACTTAAAAAGTCTCAGTGCACGGCGTACTGGGGCCCGGACCACAAAGTTAGGGGATTCGCGCCTACAGGGCGCGAATCCCCTACCCCCTACACCCCTACAGGGCGGAGAAAGGATTAACTAATGATATGGTGTGTGACAGAGAGGACCGGTGAAAGTCTAGTTGTATCCCGACCCTGGTTAAACTGGGATTTATCCCCGTAAATCCCAGTTTAACCATAATTATGATGATGAATTATTAGACAAATAAAGGTTTTTTGAAAACTTTAGAAATATGAGTACTATCATGAAAACGGGAAAGAACTATTGTCCCACCAAAAGAACTATCATTTTCCACCGCTGTCCCGGTTAACTTCAGCCCTACGAAGCTCTCACATGGAAAGCATCGTTTGCTGAATAGGTTATCAAAGGATCAAGAGATGACGTGCTCGTTAATTCTGTCTCGACGATTAAAAGCAAGCATACAATGAACGTGAGTGAGAGAGAGAGAGAGAGAGAAATACGGAGTCTGCGAGATACTTGACAGCCTAATCATTGGACATTCAAGCAAGAAACTGTAGGTTCGTTGGATACCCGATGTCACAGTATAGCTGCAAGGTCGTTAATTTATGAAGAGAACTGTCAACACAAGTAATTAGAAAGCAGTAGATTGACCAATACATAACGTCCAACTGACATCAGTGGTAATTACAACGAGACACGTGACTTAGATGCACTCTCTATCATACGCTAAATCTATATTTTATTGTGTAAATATTGCATTGCCTCCATTGTAGAACGCAATAAAGTTTTCTAGGGGTTAATTAGAATTTTACAGAGCGAACTGAAGCCTGTACAGAGTACAAAAGGAGGGGAAGTTACTAATAGCGTCCAGAAGACGTTTGTATATGATGCTATCCTGCAAGCCGTTTGCGGCAAATGTGACATAATTATGTAGCTCAGGTATTGACAGCTACTTCATATCTTGTTCCTGAGTTCCCCTGCCCCCCCCCCCCAATTTAACCACTGACTCTGACTAACAATTGATTTATTTAGTATGTCATCTACTCTGTAGCCGTTCAGTACGTTAGTTCTGTATGCATTTGTAAATCGTCCTTAGTTAGTATGATTTCGGGCAATTAACTAAGACATCGTTATTATATTTTCCATGGGAATGATAAAGATTATTTAATACTATTCTAATATTTAATATTGTGTTGAGTTAGCTAATTTCTCACATTGAATCTTACTTGCGGTAACGCTCGATATTATTTGATATTTCACATGAAGGTCGTAAATGTCATAAGACCCACCTTTTAACATTGCTGTCCTAACAATTTCAATTAAACTTTGCGACAAATAAAAATTGAAGAATTTCAAAAGGCAATAATGGCTTCAATTAAACACCGTTCAGGTTCTGAACGCGTATAGTTGTTGGGTGCGACCAATACTTATCCTTTCAGTTAACTTTACTTTAGCTGCTTTTATCCAGCTTGTCAAATCTTAAATATTCACAATGCCTTAGGCAGACGTTCATTTTCTTTCTCAGCTCCTATTGTTTGGAATTCTCTGCCCCTGATCTTCGCTCATGTTCTACTACTCCAACTTTTCGTTGTAGATTGAAAACACATCTGTTCCCACCATAGACGTTTTTCATCTAGCCTGACTGTTTCTTTGATCACCGGATCGGCACCGTTTAGTGTCTTCTTTCTCTTCAGCACATGTTTTTCAGATCGTGGGGGAAAATCGATTTGTAGTGACATGTGATGGGGGTCGTCCCTGATATCATCCTTGTATGAAGAAACGAACGGTCGTTAAACTTTTAATATTATTATTATTATTATTATTAAAATTACATTAACAATCTAGCTGATTGATTGATTGATTGATTGATCAGTCAAAAGGAAGCGAAAGAAATCGACGAAGAATTGAGAAACGAATATTCTCTAACTGAAGATCAGTGGATAGAGTTGATAGGACTAGGCTGCGCTTCAGCCATTGCTAAGGTAAGTATCGGAGTGTGTAACAACATTGTTTGTGAAACAACACAGCAACAATAACCACAAAGTATTATTAAATATTATTAATAATTCAGTTGATAAGCGACTAGGCTCCATAAATTGCTAAAAAAAATTCCAAAGAGAATGGAGAAGGTCTATTCGTATCCCGACCCTAGCTAGACTTGTATTCAATGCATGATGATGATGTTGATAATACAAATAATGTTAATATAACTAACAATAAACTAGCATTAACAATAGAAATTTGAGTGTTACTGTCGCCCATAACAACATTGAGCACTATTGAGACAAATTCAAGCAGGTAAGCAAAACGACGGTCCAAAGCGATTCATATGCAAAAATCCAGTAAATCAGTCCAAAGATGTAGGAAATTAAGAAAAAAGATATATGCGTGCTGGTCGCAACTCATGGTCACAGGATGGAAAAATGAGATTGAAAGAATAGGCCTTCAAATGTATATAGAGCTGTTCATAGGAAAGCAAAAGCCGATGTGATTTAAACGAAGACTTCCGAAGATTGGATGGAAGAGAATTCCAGATCTGCGGTGCAGCATGCTGGAATGAGCGATTAGGTTGCTTGAAGTGTGATGGTATGATAGATCGCACAAGAGTAATTAAATTAAAAGACTGTTAGTAATCTATGAACCGTGTATTAATAGTAGTAATAATAACAATCAGATCATATTAATCAATATTACTATTATTTGTATTGCTATGTCCCAAAATACTAACAAAAAGCGAATACTAATATAATTAAAAATTATAATAATAGTTATAGTGACGACATTAAAAATGAATATAAGGTATGTCAGACAAGAATTAGTATATATTAAGATTTGAAAATACATGTATATCATATCAATAGGATTGTTAAATAATAAGTTTGTTATAAATATTTACTAAAATTATATATTAATACTATAATTATTAATTAAACAGAATATTTATTTAATTAATAAGATTATAAAAGTTACACACAGAAACAATGAAATACAACAGAAATATAAAATGGCTATAAAAACTAAACAATCTAAATGCTAAATTGTTTTAGTAAATTCGGCCTCTAATCTCTCCGCAAATTGTGTACAAAATAAATAATTGGTGCATACATTATGTAGCGAAATGAAATATATGTTTAAATATGCATCGTAATGTACCACATTGCATGCATTCAGCTAAAACGTTCAAAATGAATCAAGCAACTTCAATAAATGTGAGAGTCGTTCTCTAATATGGACACCGTTGGTTGACATCAAGATTTTAATAAAACCCTGCTGAATTATAAACTGCAGATAAACAAAATGCATATTGAATTTATTCTGCTTTTATACTATGAAGTCGGTCATTGACATCCGAATTAATTTACCACCTCCATGCACTTCTCCATTAAAATATTTATCGTGGTACCCTGGTCAAACATGGAGTAATTGCTGCAGCATATTGAATACATGGAAAGCGGGATAAGAGCATTTTGTTCAGAACCACTGATATATTATTATCAGACCTTGCTATATCGACGCTTTTCAGACCAAAATCAATTTAGTAATTTGATAAAAAAATTCCATGCAGGATGAAGTATGAAGATAAATGATAATGTGCAAATAAAATAAAATAAATGAAGTAGTATAAATGGATCAAAATAGATACTATAAAATAAAATAAAAATCAGCATAAATTAAGTCATGTTCACTCTGCATATAGGCCAATGATTAATCATATCTTTCAGTATTGAAATTCCTGATGATCTCTGATATTGAGATATCCTAAAGGTAGAATTCAAATCGATATTTCTGAACCTTGTCGATGACTGAGGTTGTAGTCATTTAAAATAGCGAAGCATTAAGGGCAGATTCTACTATTTTTCTCTAATAAAGGCTGGTAAAGCTAATGTTAATATCCGTATTCTCACTCGAAAGTGATGTCAGTGAATGGCGAGCCCAGAATTTGAACCCCGCACATACTGATCCGCGGACACATACTCCAGCCAGTGGCGATGTCGGTAACTTATTAAGGCCTAGCAACTTATTAAGGGTAGAATTTCCTTTTTTACTCTAGTTACTCTTCGTAAGGTAACATAAGCTCAAGTATAAGCATAAGATATACTAGATTTAAATGATACACTAAATGAGAACCTTTCAAATATTACTACAAATGTTTTATGAGGGTTTGAATTATCTGTTTTTGAAAGGCATATACACGCATTATCAGGAATTACTAGCAAAATAAGGTATTTATTATAGGCAGTTACAGCAAAATGTTCCTTTGTTCAAACCGGGGGTTTACAGTAATATATTTGTGCTAAATAACTGATTATGTAAATATATTTATCTAGTTTTATAATTCATTTTAGAACTGATTCTGATATACCTTAGTAACAGTATTTCAAACAATGTAAAAATTATGGACTTCAGATTTTGGTGGAATACCGAAAGTGGTTGGCATACTATATATCTTATGGCATTCTAGAAACAAATTTCAATCATTAAATATTCTGTAGAAATTACTATTGGCAACAGAAATCTTACTAAAATAGTACCATTGCCTGAGGCAATACTTCATCCGACCATTGGAAGGCATACAAGTCTAATGCTATTAAACGCTTAATAAATGACAGGACAAATAGATAAAGTGACGTAGCTTTTCAAATCTCCTCTAAACGTCGACACGGGCATCAATTTGTCAATATCGATAATTGCTTTTCCAGACTGCTACACTTCCGCTTCATGTCATCAGTAATCAGTAATTTCCGGTCAACTTGTGTATTAGCTACATCGTCACGTGAGCTTTATGACGATTAGGTTATTGATCTTTGTCAAAAAACAGGATCTATCTAAAATTCTATTCAACACCAGTATCTGCATCAGTAGCCCTTTAAACCTCAATGAAATTGCCAGTGGTTCAATTTAAATCATTTCCGAGCTAATTTAACAATTTATTGTTAATCAGATTTCTAAATAAACGTTAATGGAAAAATTGTATTTGAAATGATTCAATCACTGGAAGCTTTAAGAGCTTTATACATGTAGATGTCTACTGTTCGTAGTGAAGACATTGGCTTAAGGTGCTCTGCATTTTATTTAAAATAAAACTAAGTTTTACATTCGTATAACTGCTGCGAAGTATGAAGATTTCTTAAATAATATTGTTTATTCGACGACCAATGCCATAAGCATATCTCAAATACAAAAATGCATTAAATTTTTATTTTGCAACATTTTTAAAACATTCGAAACCTAAATAAATAAAATATATATATTTATATAAAGGTGATGAAACCAAAAACATACATAAATCAGAAAATATAGTGAAGATCGATATTTTAGTTCTCAGAAAAAGTATATAAAAATAAGATTGCCTTAATTACAGTAAGGAATGCAATTATCATTGAAAAGAATTCTAGACAATCAATAGTTCTGTTTCATATCGTTTAATATTTTTCTTTTCTTCTGTTTTTATATTTGTCGTATTTAATATTTTTACTAAGCTAACGTAGGCCTACCTAAGAGAACAAGATGTAACGGTTTTTTCTAGTCATTGTCTTTACTGGACCAAAATAGTTTCTGGTCATATAAAGCTTGTAGTGAGTACGCACGAGTGAATCCCATCCCAAAGGAGAGTAAATTCTATTCTGTAAAGTCACATCCTTTCTAAGCATGGTTCTTATATGTCTGGGTAAAGCGTTACTCCTAGCGTTTTACTCTCAACACAAAAATACAGTGTATGGTCGTTCTGTTTACTTATTTTTTATTAAGTTGTTGTACTTCTTTATCTTAGTTTTTTTGCAGATTAAAAATAAATAAAAATCTATTTTTACTAAAAAGTACGCAATGAAACAGTAAGTGGTGTAACAAATAAATATGGTTCTTCGATCGTTCACTATAAACTGTTTCGGTTTAAATTGAAATTAATTAATCCAAAGAATTCAAGTGCTGACTATCTATATAATAAATTAATAATAGCTATAGCACGTTATATATGTATAAGTTAAAAATTAACTTAATAATATTATTATATCCCTCTAACTTAGATATTCTGATAGATAAAATTTCCAAGTTGCAAATACACACACGGTCTATTATTGAGCTCATTAAAGAGCACTCCATTGATCCATAGTTTAATACCTTCAATAGTTGTGAAATGTAATTAATTACCTCGTTATATGTGCAACAATAATTGAGATCAAGACATCAAAAACCTCTCTGACCCTTAGGTCCAAATTACATTTTGAACAAAATCTCGCCATCCTATTAACAACTGGAAAAAATACGTTAAATAATTTAAATATCTAAATCTTAGCATTTAAATACTCTACGAATCTTCCACTATATGTTTACTCCAAGATAGCATCCTAAACAACTCACAGCTGCATCGCTAACTTAAACTGACATCTGGTTACATCGTCAGATTATGTCGAGTCTTGGAGTTTGCGAGACTTTTGTTTAATTTTCCATTCGTTGAGTAATACGTATAGCTAATTAACTATTTCAAAACCGCTGCTATGATAAGTGCTAATGAATATGTCGGCAGCAAACTTTCCTGGTACGTCGCTTGTTACAGATTCGAGTACAGCACGATCCTGTATGACATTGTTTCGCACTTTGCAGAAATATGCGTACAGAAAAGACGTTAAATTGTATTAATAGATGATTACGAGCCGTAAAACGATCAAACCAGAGTTTAACTTAAGAGTTAAGATTATTGCTGTGAAAGAATGACAGTTACTAGATAGCGTGGATTTGAACCCAGCAGAATCTAGTCAGCAGCCGAACACCTAACCTCTCATGTCTCTCATCACTATCACTAGGGACTCTATGACTTTGTCATTGTTAAGTTCATCCTTTTACTGCCGCTGTCATCTAATAAGAAAGATCTAAAGTACTATTTATATCATCTGTTATCTAATTATTTATGTTATCTGTTTTTATTCTCAAATCCATGTTTCTGCTCCAATATTATGGAATTATTTTAAAAAATCTTCGATTTATCAATTGTATTAGTACTTTCCTAGACAAGCTATACACTCATCTGCTTCCGCCATAGGTCAATATTCTGACTCTCTTGCCCCGGATCATGGACTTGCACTGTTTTTATCTCGCTTTCATCTGTGGTTTTTGTATACCCAGTCTTCATCGTGATTTGCTTTATCATTTGCTGAAGCAGAGTCTGCTTTTGACGTAATAATGACGTAATCATGTAATAAGAAGGATCTGAAGAACTATTTATATTATCTGTTATCTAATATTTACATTATCTGTTTTTATTCTCAAATCCACGTCCCTGACGCGGCATTATGGCGACTTTAACTTCCTAACCTCCTTCGAACCTTTCTTTACTGTACTTTAAATTCAACCGGACTTTAAACTCACAGTGATTGACTGATTAGTCAGTATACAGTTTATTTATGGTAGCTTTATTGTTCTCATGTTGCCAATCTGTTTATCTGATTTAAGTAATATGTTTCTGCCAGATGTATTTGCAATCGTCTTAGTACTTTAATTTTTTCATTTGTTTATTTTTTAGTAATGAGTGCCGAGCTGAGCAAGTAAACGATATTATGATAAAACTGAAGAGGAAGAGGGCATGAAGAGGAAGAGGGCATGAAGAGGAAGAGGGCATGGACCCGCCAGTATTCAGTGCACTAAGACAGAGAGAGAGAGATAGATAGATAGTGAGAGAGATAGATAGAGAGAGAGCGAGTGATTGAGAGAGATATGATAAAACTATGCATTTCTAATGTGTCTAATGTTTAACGACGCAGATTTACCCAGTATCAGGACTGACGAAGGGTAAGGGCTCGGTGCTGGTCTGCTGCGGGCCCGACAGGACAGGCGCTGAGGGGCTCGTCTGTGCACGTCATCTCAAGACCTTCGTGAGTGAATCTAAATATATAATTTAATAGTTTCCGGTTTGGTTTACTGTAATGACATTGGTGAATATAAAGATTATATAATTATATATCAACTAAAATGTAAGAGAACATGAGGAAGACAATGGATATGGAAGAAAAAAGCACACGAACAAAAGATTGTTTTGTAAAGGAATTTATGTTATGAACTTGCTATTTGTAGTAAGCTATGAAAGACAATGGATTTGGAAGAAAAAAGCATACGAGCAAAGGAGTGTTTTGTATAGGAATGTATGTTAAGAACTTGCTATTTGTAGTAAACCAATAGAGGAGTAGAGAATTTTAGTATGAATAGATTGCTTAAAATAATTTAGAAAAAATACATAAATTAATATAAATCTGAGTTCAATTAGTCTACATAGAAATAATCTGTTGTCAATAATTTTAATAGACTGAGTTCATCATCTAAGTTTTGGCATATTTACTGAAGGAAGCAATAGAATAATCAAAATTTAATACTTCTTAAATGGATGGAATAGAGCACCTAAAATTAAACTCAAAAATAATTTTCTAGATAGAGGCTTTATTATAGGTAACGTGAAAAGCCAAGGTTCTTACGATGAGATTAATTAAGATTTTTTACTTTCATGAAGAAGCTGGTTGTGATTTGATACTATCTCGTTTTCGGATTCCTAATATTTTTATGTCATACTTTATTAATAATAAACAAATTAAATGCTCTTTGTAGAAAATATAGCCCTTTAGATATAAACAAAGGAAATATAGAAAGTGAGACAATTATATTAGAGCCCAAAGGAAGTTGTGGCAAGTTTTTTGTGATTGTATTAATGATTTGCAATAACTTAACTCATTAACCTCTCGCGAGAAAGTTTGTATAACAATAAAAACTGTACTTCTTATAACCATCGAATTGTTTTGTTAGATAGCTTCCAAAGTCAGAAAGGGCATTCGGTTGGTGAACGCCTTGGCTCCAGAAATTGCTAAACAAATTTAAGCGAATGGAATAGTCTCAAATAGGGGATTTACTGATGGATGATATGATGTAGGACATGGAGGATTTGAGACAGTCTATTCTTATCCCGACCCTAGTTAAACTGGGATTCAAGGGAAGATGATGATGATGATATGTTAGATAGTTTAATTTGATTACGTGTAGTAAAATTCATTTTATAAACTCGCGTATGTACACGTACAATATTTAACTTTATCATTATTTAATTTCATGCAACAGCTAAGTAATTTATTCATTAGACCCTACAATCGTCACAGTTTCATTGCACGCACAGCATAGCAAACACGCATTGCTATAAATGAGTCATCGTTAAATGCATTTTGGCGACAAAGATCGGAAAGAATTTATATTACTTCAGTTCCGTAGTTCGACTTTTATTACTCTTCCACGGATAGTTAATCCCTTGTTTCCGTTGATTGATGTCATTCAAGATGGATATGCAGAAGTCGCTGCTCTTTCTTTCTTCCGTTCTTCCTTTTCAGAATAACGAGGTTATCATCAACAAACCATTGTTGTAAAATAGTGATGAATCATTTTTGTAAACCACCTAACCAATAACTTCACTCTATTATTCAACAGCATCAGAATTAGCGTGTTGCGGATTTACAACGAGTAGACGTATCCAATAACAACAAAGTCCCTGAGGACCCTGACAAACCAGACCGTTACAAACTAACACAAGTAATAACATAATGCAGAGAAGTAGGTATAACAACTGAGTGAACATGCAACTGAGTGAACATGCTGTAAAAGTCTAAATCCACTTGAATAGTGACTCAAAAGAAAGAGGAAGTAATTTAATTATCTTTTTTGATTTTTTTTACAGAGTACTCCTATTATCTCTCACTTAGTGCACTGCTTACTGACAGGTCCATAATACATAACGCCTCCACGCTTCTCTGTCTTCCGCTTTCCTATTCATCTCCACTTAAGTGGGTCTTCAAATCATCAAATATACCTAATCTCGGCCTGCACCTGCCTCTCTTTTTCTTTCCATTCTATCTTCTATGACCTCTTTTTTAAATATCCGAATAGAAAAGACTTCCCGGGCTTATCAAGCAATTCCTCTACATATTCTCTCCATCTTTCTTTTACTTCTTCCAGCTCTATCTTGAATTCCCCATCTTTACCCATTATAGTAATGATTTTTGCAACTCTTTTCTTTTTCTTATCGGTTCTTGTCAATATTCTGACTTTCTGGTACAATAGATATGACCTCCCTCTTCTATCATATTCTTCTAAATCATCACATTTTTCAGTTAACCAATGATCTTTTTCTTTGTCTGTAATTGTTCGAAGTTCATTGTTTATGCTTTCATATTTCCTTCGGCCATAACTGGTGTCAATACTTTTCTATTTCCTCCTCCTTTCTAAGAATTAAAATCATCCTTTCTACCTTTTTAAGAAGGTATCTTCCCAACCTCCTTCAAACAAGCAGTTGTATCTCCTTTGCTAAAAAAGCCTTCTCTACCAAAAGATGATCTTTCCAGTTACCATCATATTTCCAATCTTAACTTCATCTCTAAACTTCTTTAAAAGGTAATTTATACCCGTTTATGCACTCATCTTGATTCTTTCCCTTCTCTCTCTTATTATCAATCTGCCTATAGAAAACTACATTCTACTGAAACCGGTTTTCTTCGTATACATAATGATCTTATCTTGGCCATGAGTAGCAAACAGGTTTCTGCCTTGGTTCTTCTAGATCTCTCTGCTGCCTTCGATAGAATTGACCATGGCATTCTAATAAATAGGTTTAAATCTTGTTTTAGCATTTCTAATTCTGCTTTTTAACCTTCTTATATCATATCTCTCATGTCGCACACAATCAGTTGCTATTGGTCAAAATCGCTCTTCTGAACTACCCCTCCTACGCGGTGTTCCTTAAGGTTCAGTGTTAGGTCCATTGCTCTTCTCTTTATATATCACTCCTCTTAGCTACTTGCTTGCTCAGTCTTCCATAAATTTTCATTTCTATGCAGACGACACTCAACTGTATATTTCCTTTTGTAATTATGATTCCGATCAGAAACTGGCCCATCTCTCATCCATTCTAGAGAAGGCTTATTCCTGGTTTTGTGCTAACCGTCTTGCTGTTAATCCCTCCAAAACTGAATACCTTTTAATTGGCACTCCTTTGCAAAGAAATAAAATTACTAATAATTCTGTTAATTTTCAGATATCTTGCTCTTTCACCTTCTCGATCCGCCAAAAACCTTGGAGTCATATTTGATTAAAACCTTGACTTTAAACCCCATATCTCTTCTGTTTGTCGCGCTTCTTTCTTTCAGATTAGTCAGATTAGGCAAATACGTCCATCCCTTACTAGAAATTCAGCCACTATCCTTGCTAATTCTATAGTTTATTCAAAGCTCGACTACTGTAATTCATTATTACATGGGTTGCTTACTTCTTCTCTCAATCGTTTGCAGCACGTCCAAAATTCTCTTGCACGTGTTGTTTGTAAGTCCTCTCGACTTCAATTTCGCTCTCTCTCTCTTCTTCGCAGTCTTCACTGGCTCACTGTTAATCAACGCATAAAATATAAAATAGCTCTATTAACTTTCAAAACTCTGCGATTTGGCAAGCCTTCTTACTTATCTGAATTTCGTCTTCCCTATCGTCCCTCACGTTCACTTCGTTCCACCGATGCCAATCTTCTCTCTGTTCCAAATATTCTCACATCATTGGGCAGACGTTCTTTTTCTTACGCAGCACCCACAATCTGGAACTCTTTACCTGCTAATCTTCGCTCTTGTTCTTCTCTTTCAACATTCTCTAGCAAGCTTAAGACTTACATTTTCCCACCGTAGACATAATCAATCTACCCTGACATTTTTGATCACCGGACTGGCTTACGTTTAGGACCTTACTTCCCCTCAGCACATTTCTTTTGCAGATTGGTCTGGGTGAATTGATCTGTTGTGATGTGTGCTGTTGGGGACGTCCCTGACATCATCCCTGGATGAGGAAACCGATGTTAAACCTTTATTATTTATTATTATTATTTCATCCATTTTTGCTAGCATCTCACATGTGATCCAAGGTTTTTCAGCCATTCTTGCTCTAAGCTTATTATAAGGACTGTTACTAATAAAGATATGGTTAAGTTCCGAAAATTGTTACACAATTTTATAAAGTAATTCCGACACTTCTTAAACTGGGATTCAAGCGAAGAAGAAGATGATAGTGATGATGATGTATGTCTAGTGGTCAGTATGTCTAGTAAGCTGGTAAAGCTAAGGTTAATGTCTGTTTCCTCACTCGAAAGCGATGTCAGTGACGGCGAGCCCAGGATTTGAACAGTAGAGTAAAGTACATGTATAGTGATCTGTATGTCTAGTGATCAGTATATCTAGTAGTCAGTATGTATAGTGATCAGTATGTCTAGTGGTCATTATGTCTAGGGATCAGTATGTCTAGTCGTCAGTATGTCTAGTGGTCAGTATGTCTAGTGGTCAGTATGTCTAGTGGTCAGTATGTCTAGTGGTCAGTATGTCTAATGATCAGTATGTCTCAAAAGAGAAGAGAGAGAGAGAGAGAGAGAGAGAGAATATCATGTCTGTGTTTTCGAGTCATATTCACATTCATGACTTCTCGATATTGATCAGTAATTTAGCTGAAGCGTAACGAGATAGTCAATTTTATGAACCTTCAGTGTTGAACCAACTTCCATATTATTCGTTGTATACATGTATATGCCTAGTTTATTCAGTTGGAGTTCACAAGGATTTCTTGAGATGGAAATAGTAAATGGATTATTAAAAGTAAACGGCGTCAGTAAGTGCTAGGCAATGTTGATGGAAAATTTGTTCCCTTCTTATGCTACAGCAAGTAAAGTAAATACGCATTATAGTGAATGATTATAACTTAAATTTAAATTTAAATGATTCAATCATTTCACATAATATAGTTAGAAAAGTCTCACAAAATACAGCAATTCACATGAAATAAAAAGGACACAAATTGATATCTATCACTTTTAACATCACATGTTTAAATTGTTAGGCAATTTAGACCATCCGTATTATCAGTCCAGTGGATGTCTGAGGTTTTACTCTCAGATCAGCGAGGCTGGGATTCGAAAAAAAGTAAACACGCATTATAGTGAATAATCAACTATGTTGATATCTATCACTTTTAAAACCACATGTTTAATCCGTTAGGCAATTTAGATCATTTGCCGTATAATCAGTCCAGTGAATGTCCGAGATTTTACTCTCAGATCAGCGCGGCCGGGATTCGAACCCAAGAGGTTGCAATTCACCTCAGGATTTGTCATTTAAAACTTCATGACGTTACCCCTACCCAATTAAGACATTCGAACCCACGAGGGTTCAATTCGCCTCAAGATCTGTCATTTAAAACTTCATGACGTTACCCCTACGCTATTGAGGCATTCTAAGAAAGAGTATATGTAAAACTTTTGTTCTTTTTATCTCGAGTTATGATTACTTGAACTACAAATAACTAGCTTCGGTGCCGTAAACGTGCTTAAAGTAATAATACGTTGTTACTCAGTATAGGCTATTTAATTTTGCAGGATTTTTGGATACAGTCTATACCATGCAACTTATTTAAAACAAAGCATTTAGTGCTGCATGCAAAAGGCCACTAATTTTAATGTTTTAACATCCTAGGGTTAACCTTATATCAGTTTTTCTAAAAATCGTGGTATTCATTTAAATTTGTGCCCTACACTTGTATAATATACAGTAGGCTAAGAATGTCTAAGTATCAGAGTCATTAACCAAACCATCGTCTGGATCACTTTTAAATATCTATAAATATATCAGCTTTCAAGCGCGTTGGCAATGAGACTCTATAGCGTAAACCATATAAGGCCGTCATCGGCCTCGCTGTTTTCAATGAGCTAAAAATGTCTAAGGTATTTTTATTTCACGGAAGATTTTCAGATTATCTACTGCGGATAGAGCACCAAGTGGCTGTAGTTTAAATAGAAATGTCAAAGTGATGGTCGCTGGCAATTATAAACCACGTTATATCATCGTGATAATGTCACTCTATCGCAGGTTCCTCCTTGTTAGCGTTCAGCTCAAAACAGCCGATAGTCCATACATTCACGTCGACTCTATCTAATTGCGTGTCCTTGATTCTAATTGCGTGTCAATGGTTCTAATTGCGTGTCCTTGATTCTAATTGCGTGTCCTCGGCAGTTCTCTTGTCCATAACAAAACCAATTAATATTATTTAACTTTCACTAATTAAAATATACACTAGTGAGGCATTTCAATTATGAATGCCAAAACGTAGAGTAGATAAGGTAAAAGGAAAGAGAAACAGAGAGAGATAGATAGAGAGAGAGAGAGAGAAACAGAGAGAGAGATCTTAAAGAATCACTTATTCTCTTTAGGTTGAGAAATATTTCTGCCGAGTTGATCTATCGTTTCCTTTCTCAGTGTCTGCAGTAGTCGACTCCAACAAAAATGGCAGCTTTCGTTTGTTGTAGCTTCAAATTTGTCGAATAAAATACAATTGTGGATCTCTTTGGCCTGTCTAATAACCTACTGCAACTTTAGATTTGCATCTTAATGTGAAATGTTGCATCTTAGTAGGCCAAGGTTGTCTTTTGTGCAGCAATATTACAATTCATTAATCTCGTCAACTGCTTCAGGCAATAAAATATGCTTTATTATTGAATTTCATTTATAAGCACTTAATATCTAATGAAAATAGAAACCATTTCATATGACTGATAATGGTTTATTTAACTCGACTCATTCTCTATGACTCATTTTCTCTGACTCATTCCCTATGACTCATTCCCTATGACTCATTCTCTATGACTCATTCTCAATGACTCATTCCCTATGGCTCATTCCCTATGACTAATAACACAGGTAAAAAAAATCAAACTTTTTTTTCTCATCAGAAATTAAAATACACTTTTCTAAAGCACTTTTTGACGCTGATTACACATCTGTAACCAGAATTTTTCCAGCATGTATAGTTCTTCAGTTATGACCGATTCAACGTTAACAACACTAAGCTTAGAATAAACGCATAAGCATAAGTTTGTAGTTCATTTTCTTACAACACCCTTCAGTCAATACAAATAAAAATATGCGAAACTGATCTCATTTGTCACTCACCACATTTTCTATTGTCGTCGAGTGAATAGTACTTAATTATAACCGTTGTGCGTACAATTTTCTCTGTGATTGGTTTGGATTATCTCGGTGCAACATCCAGCAGTAGTCAGCAGTAGTCTGCCATCATACTCTCATTCCAAAAGTCTTGATAACGATTTTCCATTCCTTTAATATCTTGGTGAAACCGCTCACCCTGTTCATCATTGACTTCACCAAGGTTTTCTGAGAAGGAATCTAGGTGTGAATGCAAAAAATGAATCTTCAAAGACATTCTACAATCCATCTCTCTGTAAGCAACTAGCAAAGTATGGGTTCCTTGTCTGTAGTCCGGAGACTTAAATTGTTTCCTAAGAAGTTTTCATAAATCCATCTGAAGGCTTGCCATACTTTTCGTTTTGAGGTATTGAGGCACAGGAAGCAGCAATGTTCTTGTGAAACCACCCTGCATTCCCATCAACATGCCAATTACCTTGAGATCGCCGCAGATATGCCACTGATAGTTTTTGAACTGGATGGCCTCGAGAACTATATTAATATTCTCGTAGGATTCCTTGAGGAGTACGGAGTGGGCTACCGGAATACACGGTTTTACATTTCCATTATGCAAAAGAATGGCTTTCAAGCTTCGCTTAGAAGATTCGATAAATAATCGCCACTCAGATGGTACAAGTGCCTCCATTAAGCTTGTGAAAAGCTCATTAATGTCATTGCAATAACACAGTGGTGCGTCTACTGTGAATAATACTGCCAAATCAAGGTTTCTCTTTCAATAGTGATTTATGCGAACATTGTTCTTAAGTAAGTTCATTTCTTTCAGCCGGGACGCAAGTAGCTCCGCTTTTTCTTTAGATAGAGCCAAGTCTCTGACGACGAGATCATTCAACTCATCTTGGTTGAGCGTCTATGGTTCCAGACTCTCCTCGAGTAAATAATCAGGATCAGTTGAAGATGATGGGTTATGTGCTGCTGCAGTCAGCATGATGTTCTCTTTGCTCTCTCCATACAATAGGTATAGCGAAAGGCATGGAAATCTTCCTTTTGTTTATCCAGTCGCGTAAAACATTGGAACAAGCAGTGCATATGATATTTGGCGCCCAAACCTTATCTTGGTCTCTAAGTGGACAGCCGAAGCAAACTCGTAAAGTTTTGGATTATCCTTCGTAAAAGTTCTCTTTTGCGACTTCGGAGCGAGTGAACCACACACATATCAAAACGTATCCGGATGGTTTCTACATTCTCGAGGCCTATTGATTGATTTTACTTATGAAGATAAACTCAAGATGGTTATTTAGATTACGTAATGACGTCATGTGGAAGTTCCCAATTCCATAGACTGTGAAGAAAAATTTTAATCGAGGTCCGTATAGGTCAATGCTTACGTAATATGCCCAAAGAAAATTGCGAATAATGTTAAAATATAATCTGCCTCATCACAAAAACTTGACGTGATAGAGAAAAACGGTTTTTATATTTAGAATTAGCGTCAAAAATCCTATATAGATGACCCAATAGTTTGCTTGTTGAAAAATCACTGTTGACCAGTGTAATAATAACAATAACAACAATTAGAGTGCTACAGTCATCAATGACAGCAACGTGCACTATTAAATGATTTTTCAGGGTTACAGACCCACCGTGTACTATCCTAAGCTCCCAACAGCTGTGACCGTCACAGCAGCCAACAAACTTCTCTACGGCAGCCGAGCCTCCCAGTGCGAGAAGATGGACATTCCTTTCCTCCTCTACCTCCCGTCAGAGGCCCACCTGTTGACGGACTCCTACAACCTCATAGTGGACGCGGTGTTGGGTGGAGAGAACGATCCTTCCACTGCAGGGGATTATCTGTCCGTCATTCAGACTATGATCAAGTGTAAGATCCCGGTGATCAGCATCACGGCTCCATCAGGTTTTGTTCAGCGACTTTATGTTTATAATTATTCATTTGTTGACATGTTCAGTCACAAGCAGTGAAGCAACCTAGATAACATTTGAGTAGAATTAAATACGAATGCAATACCCGTTTTATTACCTTAGATATGAAGTATATGGAATGTAGTTTAAATGAAGAAACGCTCAGCAATGACTGAGAAATTGATACACAGGCATACTAATCCATCAGAGGTTTATTTTTTCATCCAGATGATCACGGTCAATATACAGATTCCAACTGACAGAACAAAATCTCTGGAATCTTAGAAACATAAAATCGAAGTGTAAATGTTAATTCTGTTCTTTAGAGTTTTTGAGTAGTCAGGGTGTTGTTGCTTTTACATCAATGGTTAAATAAATAAAACAAGAATTTTACTTTTATTTACCAAATAATAGCGTAATGCCGTTCTGCGAAAATATGCTTTAATACAGAGTGTCCACGTTATAAAATCCTTCCGTAAATTGATGCTACTATCTTAAAATATTTGCGTATTGTAATGAATATTATATTCTGATATATATATATATATATATATATATATATATATATATATTTATATATATATATCATATATATATATATATATATACATATATACATATATACATATATACACACACATATATATATATATATACATTTATATATATATATATATATATATATATAATATATATATGTATGTGTGTATATATATATATATATATATATATATATATATATATATATATATATATATATATATACAGAAGGCTAACGCTAACACAATTCAAAATATTTATTAAAAATATATAACGACCCAGGCTTTAAAGGCCATCTCTACGACATTCAGGTGATCAATAAATTTTTCTAAAACTTCAGAAGATGCGGTATACTTGCAGGTGTTCTAAAAATTTAAATTGCAAAATCAATACTGCATCAGGTACACTATATATCTTCATTAAATTGAAACAATCGCAAAATGTGCAACACTTAATGTAAGCCGAGTTCTTGCAACAGTTTAGCAATGTAGCAACAGTGTAACAACAGTTTAGCAACAGTGTAGCAACAGTGTAACTACAGTGTAGCAACAGTATAACAACAATGTAGAAACAGTGTAGCAGCAATGTAGCATCAGTGTAGCAACAACGTAGCAACAATTTAGCAAAAGTGTAGCAACAATTTAGAAACAGTTCTGCAACGTAGCAATGACATTGATTGATTTTAACGCAAGTTAATTAAACTGATGTTACTCTTGTTTGTGTTGCTTGGTATTTATTTCATATAGGCTGGGAGGTGAACAACGATGCACCAGATTCGGAGAGTGAAGAATTTCTACAACCGGATATGATAATTTCAACCATAGTTCCCTACTTCTGCTGCAAACATTTCAAAGGAAAACATCATGTCCTGACGGGACGGTTCTTGCCACCTGATCTCTCCAAGAAGTTTGGTCTCTTCCTGCCGTCCTACAGTAACACTGATCTCTGGCAAGAGCTGCACAGGTCCACCTCGTCGAAGTCCTCCAATCACGAGGCGGCTGATGGAAATGGAAAGAATTCAGACAACCAGAAGGAAAACAAGGAAGAGAAATCGTCTGAATAATTTATTTAACTATAGGGACGCTACTATATTGTTCGATGTTGTCATTGACGACAGTAGCACTATAATTGTTGCTATTACATATAATATTTAATTCTTGTTATTAAAATTTAATACAATTTAATTAAACAGTCAAGGGGCTTCATTAGGAATTATCAAGGGCTTTTGAAGTAGTAAACAAGCTCTCGCTTGTAATGAATATGTGAGAAACAGAAACCGTTGTAGATATAACCTTCAATTTAACTTATACTTAATTTCCAGACACTACCGCTACATAACAACTTGATCAGGTTATTGAAGATACTGAATTTACCGAAAAGGAGAGGATTCAGAAAACTGGATAGAAAAACGAAGAAAACCGTTAGATTATTTTCAGCATAGATGCCGCAATATTTTTAATCTATATTACAAAGGTGTAGTTCAATAATAATTTAACATTTGAAAAATATATACAATACCTTAAACGTTATATTCTATTATATTTATTCACAACCAACATACTTCTCAAGCACCACAATTTGAACTAGTTTTAGAAGCCGTGAGAAGTAATATTTAAATATTTCCACTAAAATTCAATCACTCTAATGCAAATTGAATGTATCAATCGCCATCAACAGTAACAGATGCTCATTGTCCATTTTGAGCATCCTATACTTCAAAACATAAACATAAAGGTAAATTTACAATTTGTAGAAAATGGTAGAAGAAATACTAAAGAATTGGTAAAGAAGAGTTATATAATATGGAGTCGTTTATGAACTCTGTAGTTAGACATTAATTTAGAATGAGATACAATTCATTTAGATAAATTTTTATTACTTTTCTCAGTTTTTGCTCCGCTGCCTCTTACGACACACTCAGTTAACGATTGGTCCATTCAGTGGTCGGGATAAATAATCCATGTACGTTACGTTATCGAGACTAAATTAAGTAAAGCGAAGTGCGCACGAAATATATTCTCATTCATATGGCGCATATATTTTATTATCATTTTATTCAGCTTAATGGTGTAAGCTATAGCAACAGTCTACGACATTATACGTGTTATACAATGTATTGTCTAATTAAATATTTACCTTATATTTGAAGAATAATTAATATTTTCGGAAACGTAATGGAAATCAATGTGAAGTAAAGTAGCGCAGAGAATATAATTATGCCTATCATTCTTTACTACCAATACAATGATTCCCGTGTGTATGTACAGTATTCACTTTACATGTCTTTTATACCAATTACAGCTAAAGTAAAGCTAAGGTTAACGTCAGTTTCCTCACTCGAAAGCGATGTCAGTGACGGGAGAGCCCAGGATTTGAACCCGTATCAACTGATCCGCGGTCGAGTATCTTATCGACTTCGCCACTGGCTCCAGCCAATTAACACTATACCGATATAAACATCATGAGAAATAAAATCATCAGTTCTAACGCTGCAATCAAACAGCGATACTCCAAGCTCTGCAGCTAGAACTGCTCGAGTTTTCTTCAGGGATGGAAATCATGTGATTAGTTCTGAGACTCTGAAGATAGCTGGATTTCGCTGACAGATGATTTCGATGATTTGATTGACGTGTCTGAGCCGGCAGATGGCTCTGTTTAGTGAGATCAGTTCTCCAGAGAAGCAGAGATCTGCGAGGTCTTGCGGACTCATATGGAGCAACAACATCCGAGGATTGGACTGCCTTTGCGAATGACATGGGACGTCTAAATGCTCCCGGAATATTGGGTACGTCCTTTTCCGATACGTCGTCCATATCCGTATAGCAGTTGCAGTGATCCAGAGTGGAAGAGTATCTCGCGGGGTGAGTTAACAGATTACTACGTCCGGCATTATTAGTTCTACTGAATCTATCGGAGAGCGAAGTTGGAATAATTGTAAGAATTTGAGTCTGTGGCAGCGTATTATTTTCAGTAAGTGAACATTTTGTGCTTGTGCCAATGGTCGAGCCATTAGAGAGCCTGGAAGTATGGGAACTATGATGTGAATTAGATAGTTGATTGTTGGCATGGTTAGTCATGCCTTGATCTCTAAATGTCACAACTTGTGGATTGCTCACTTGAGATTTCTGTGAGGAGCTGTTGGAAATATTTGATTGCAGTTGACTCCTAAGAGCTTTGATGCTGTGAGGTCGACCCCATTCATCATCATCTTCTGGTTTCTCTTTTGCTTTTATTGTAGCGTCACTAGAAGCAGCTTGACTACTAACCGTGCCGAGTCTGCAAATACATGCAGTTAAATATAACTTTTACGATTTTATTAAATATACTATGACTACAGATAAAATCTGCACACAAACATACACAAACATACACACACACACACACACACATATATATATCATATAAATATATACATGTATATATATACATATATATATAATACATATTATGTATATATATATATATATTATATATACATGTATATATATATATATATATATATATATATATATATATTATATATATAGTGAAATATTGGTAAAATAGTGTACTATATATATATATATATATATATATATATATATATATATATATATATATATATAGTACAATATTTCACCAATAATAATGAACTTCAAATTGCCTACATGTGCATGATGTATAGAGGCGTGCAGCACAGATTTTTTTTCCGAGCTAATTCTGGAGAACAAATTGAACAGTCAGAGCTTAGACGACATTTTGCTTTATTTCTGAAACAATAAGATTTATGAAAAATACCAGTTATAAGCTTTTCATTATGTCGTTGCCATGGCCTGAAGAGTGTCTTAAGTAACTTTAAATTATTGCACTTTTTAGCAAAATGTTTGCAAAAGGTAAATTTATTCACTGTGATATATTTGCTTTGACTCTGACTCACTAAAATGTTTCGAGGACTTCCATTAATAGTTAGAACATAGGAGTAAATAAAACTAGAAATTAATCAAGGGTTCCGCGGTAAATTGCGCACAGTTTTTGAGTGAGCCTGATGTTCCTGTTGCTGATTTGGGTTTAACGCTAAGATAAGAAGCCAAAATCGCTTATTTTTACAACGGGAGCTCGAAGCTGTCTACCACGCCTCAGATACAATTCATTGGCGAAATCCATGCACACAGCAGAGCATAATAACAATCATAGTGCTACAGTCATCAATGACAACATCGAGCACATAATCAACCCGGAGACATAATATGACAATATTGAGACATAATCAACCCGGAGAGACTACAGGAGTATGCAGTTTACAGAATTCATCAATACTCGATGGCCTGATGTACATGCTGGTTCTGATTTTGTACAATCAGCCGTTTCTTGTTTATGGCTAGATTACTGAAATTCCATTAAGAACTACGACTCCATCTATGACTCGGTCTCTGTGTACTCAGCCGTCATCGTGTGGTGCTGTGGCGCCTGTTTGTGTAGAGTCTGCAAGCAAGAGACGTCCCTGATTTTGCCTTATGGCGAGGAACCAAACGTTAAATTCTTATTGATTGATTGATTGATCAAGACAAACCTAGAACCAAGAGGCGCACAGAATATGTGAAGATAGTTCCTCGGACATCCCAGAGTAAAGGGATTCGGAGAGTCCTTGAGCTTCCCGCTGACCTACATAGTAACACAACAATGGTACTGATTATTTTATTATATTACTTTATATTATATTTATTTTATTATTATATTTATACTACTATTTTACTAATAATATTCTCTTTCTAGAATCGGGTCCATTGCAAAGTAGCTCTTGAAATTATAAATTCTGTTTTCAAATTATATTTAAACATTCTGCTTTTTTTAGTTAATAAGCGACTAGCCTTGTTCAAAGTCTTACACTAGAGGAATTGCTTTGTACTCAGCAGAATTGGATTATATATTTTCAAAATAGCAAAGCTTAATGTGTTCTTCTATTTCGTTCCTCAGTGCTGTTCCGCGGCAACAGAATATGAGCAAGTTTGGACGTATTAAACTAAAGCATTCGGATCCATAAAGAGAATGTTCATTCATTTACTTAATGATAGCATTACTTCAGACCTACAGCCTTTCTATATTTCTTAATTCAATTATGGTTCTTACTAGAATTACTTTGCAACGGTTTCTTCAAAATTACGATATCACTACAATTACATCCTACATTATGCGAGCATGATTCTTAAATACTCATCGTTCTTTTAACTGTTAAAATTTTAACTTAAGACTGAAATAATTAAGATCACGTTGTTGTGCTATGCATTAACGCTACGGGTATATTCACGACTTATCAATTACAAGACTTGTCTAACACCAAACATTCATTATCTCTATTTCCACTTAGTTAACTTATCACTTTGGTCTCATTGCCGCACTGGACCCAGTGGGTCTGTATACAAACAAATGTCTAACTGGTTGACACAGACTGAAGCCTGTATCAATGAAATATCGGCTGATTTGTCAAATAAGGTCTCACTTTGTACGGGCGCTTTCAAAATATTTAACTAAAGTGTCACATGAATGACAAAACAACTTAGATGGTATGAGTAGTGCGCATCCATACGTATAAAATTAAACTTTGACAAATTAATAAACTACGGCAAACTGGATACATTGCAAGAAACATTGAAACTTGATAAAGTGGTCAACCAATGTCCACAGGCTGCGTCATTATTAAATGCACGATTCACGAAAAATGGGCCTTGGAGTAGAAACTATAAAATCTTATTTTGAAATGAAAACGTAGAATACTATCACTGTGCATGCTTCTACAAAAACATTTTTTATCGCAACATCCAACGTCCAAAATATTCTCACCTAAAGAAGATGACGTTAAATGTAGTAATTTTTAATTATAAAAATGGAAGAGTGAAATTACATTGAACTTGATTCGAAGCTAGTCCATTTGATGCCTCTACTTAAGCGCTTAACAGACTACTTAAAAAGCGAAAGCTAAGGTTAACGTCAGTTTCTTCACTCGAAAGCGATGTCAGTAACGGGCGAGCCCAGGATTTTAACCCCGCACAGACTGATCCGCGGTCGAGTATTTTACCGACGTCGCCACTGACTCCTGACTATTTCACATTTCCTCTGTCTTCTTTTCTCTGCGTAACGGCACTTTGTGGACAGCAGAGCAGCCCCTTTTACCTTCTGTCTCCACTGATACCGGTCCTGGGCAAGATCATAAACATCATTCTGTTCTAGGTTATATTTAGTGTCTATTTGTTCTATATCTTTATTATATTGTTTAATTAAAGTATATTTATTCCCATACCTAGTTTCATTTTATTATTCGTTATTTTATTATTTCACATCTACTAACCTGCTCACTTGTGGTCAAGCCTCGTGCAATAAGTAAAGCATGAAATCCCAGCAGACCCGCCACTGGAAAGAGCATGACACTGGAGATCACCAGGATACAGATACTGGTCCAAGCGTTAGCAAGATATAGCATTTTTATTCAGAAAAATATTTACGAATGTTACTCACAATTATCTATCAAGTGTGTATGATTTATACTCGCCATGTAAATAATGATTAGTAACTTCATTTGATGGTATTAGAATATAGAGAGACTTAGCAGAGACTGATATAGACAGTGGGATGCGGGAATAAATAATATTTTTCCGAAACTAAAGGCAGCATTGTGGTTCAGTGGAAGGATCTCTAGTACTACACGATCACTGTTTAGTTTATGCAAGAACACAGATTCTTTTCTTGCATTATGTCTTGAACTAGTCATTTAGTAGAGAACCAGATAATATTGGAGAGCAACTTATAATCTCGAGTTATCATTCTCGTCTATACATGACAAAACTATCGACAAATTCGGTTGATAAGTATGATATGAATTTCAATAGATAAACTGACGAAATTTTGTTTGTTCTAATTTCCAGTTGATTCAGTCTCAATTTGTTATAACACAACGATATATCTTCCCGTTTGTTTTCAATCTAAGCGTAGCAGATGTGCTTTTACACTAGGGGAGCGAATAGCCTAAACAGACTATAGTTTTAATGTTTTAGTGGATAAACCGATGTGACAAAATCTAGGAGAAATTGAAAGATGTGGAATGATGTATGTGGTATCCGTAGTGGTCTTGTGCTAAAACCAACCTTGTACTTATCGCAATATGCAATAAAGCAATAGCTATGCAATCACAGAAATTTTGTTAACTGTGTAACTATTAGTTTACTTAATTAGATTAAGATTTTATTTATTTTATAAATTAACGATTTATATTTTAATATTTCTTGAAATCAGTAATTTAGTAATACGATATATTTACTAAATTCTACGGATTTAATTCGAATCATATTCTATTGTATACAGGCTTACTTAGCATAAAATGCTGCCTCCATATTACAATATAAAGCATACACAATCCTATTACAAGTAAGTAAACACGCATTATAGTGAAAGTATCAACTATGTTAATATTTATAACTTTTAATACCACATGTTTAAACCGTTAGGCAATTTATACCATTTTCCGTATAATCAGTCCAGTGAATGTCCGAGATATTACTCTCAGATCAGCGTGGCTGGGATTCGAACCCACAATGGTTCAATTCACCACAGGATCTGTCATTTAAAACTTCATGACGTTACCCCTACGCTATTGAGACATTTTACATACATATAACAATTCTATTTAATTTAACGTTTATAACATGTGACATGGATACGAGACGATGTTGTTGAGTTGTATGAGCTGATGGGAATGGTTCCAGAGATGGAATGAGCTGCCCGTCTGTAGTCCGATGATGTGAAGAAAGAGGAAGAAGAGGAAAGAACAGAAGTAGCGGTAGTTACCTCTTCCCACGCAATTGTTTAGCCACGGGCAGTGGTGATCAAACATCTGTAGTATGCATGTAGTAATAATAAAACGAATAATAATAATAATAGTAATAGTAGTAATAATAATAATAATAATAATAGTAATAATAATAATAATATCGTGGGACCGTCCTATAGTGGATCGGATTTATAACAGTCTGTTAGAATCCCAGTCCAGTGCAGTAGACAGAGCACGACTCCTAGCTGTATCAACCAAAAGTAGCAGCGACTGGCTTCACGCTCTCCCTGTTGCTTCTTGTGGGCGTTTTTAGACAATGAGGCGATTCGAGTAGCCGTTAGTTTCCGTTTAGGGGCGAAAACTTGCGAGCCTCACATGTGCCCCTGCAGTCATGAAGTCCACGTTTTATGTCTCCACGGCCTCTCCTGCAAACGAAGCTCAGGTAGAATGTCTCGCAATCACAATTTAAATGACTTAATATGGCGAGCACTTTCAAGAGCAGGCATCCATTCCTCTAAGGAACCAAGTGGGTTGTCCAGATCAGACGGCAAGCGTCCGGACGGCATGGCTTTAGTGCCCTGGTGCAACGGTAAATGTGCCGTATGGGAAGTCACGGTCATTGACACTATGGCAAACTCCTACCTGAATACGACTTCAGTCACAGCCGGTGGAGCTGCTGTTCATGCCGCCTCTAGGAAGTTGGATAAATACCGTGATCTGTCCTTAGGATATGAAGTTGTTCCGGTGGCCATTGAAACCATGGGCCCGATGAATCCCGAAGGAGTTGACTTTATTAATGGCATAGGCAGACTTATTGCAGAGAAAACCGGCGATAAGCGAGAGACATCTTTTCTTTGACAAAAGCTTTCCATGACTTTGCAAAGATTTAATGCAGTCTGCTTCAACAATTCTTTTAAGCCGATTGATGACTTCGAGTAGCCGGGCGGCGATTCAGCACGTATTGCTTGAATCGTTTTCATCAAACCCCAGGTTCTTTACACCGGGGTAAAAGTTAAAGAAATGATAATATTATTATAACACAATAACAATAACAATAATAATAATAATAATAATAATAATAATTATAATAATACTATATCATAACAATAATACTAACAATAATAATATTAACAAAGATAATAAGAATAATAATATTAAGAATAATAATAACAATAATAACAATAATTACAATAATAATAATTGTAGTAATAATAATAATAAAAATATTGCGATAGAGTTAAATAATTTTCTATATAGTAAATATGATACTATAATATAGTACAAAGTGGTGTGATTTACTCAGATCAGTACTTTCGACATATATTTAATATCAGTACTTTCGAAAATATTTGGAAGAGAATATTGTGAAACCGTGTTTTTACCCCACTGATGATCTATGGATAGAAATTCCTCAATTACCATCATGGCGGCTGTATTCAATAAAAGCGCCATGCGTCACTCTAGTGTGTTTCCAATCAAACCAAGTTGTATGTAGATAGCATGCATCCGTGAAATCCCGATAAACTGGGGATCCGTCTATCCGCCATATTAATGACAATAATAGAGGTTTAACGTCCGTTTTCTCATACAAGGATGATGTCATGGACGTACTAGATGGCTAACTTTTACAAGACGGCTATTTTAAAGAAATCAATGTATTCAAAGAATAAATAATACCAATAGATGGTAAATGCTTTAAAAAGTTAGCTTAAATAGAGACTTTGGGTTCTGCATTTTAAGTGAAGGAAGTTACAATTCGTTACGACAACTGCCTAGTGGAATAGTTTACTCTGCGATATATTAGAATATTATGATATATAATATATATATATATATATATATATATTACTATATATATATTACATTATATAACATTAAATATATATTATATAACATTATTATGCAGAAGGCATGTAACACAATATTTCAGCATAATCGTTGCAGCAGTAATGCTATGAGAAAATAAAAGTAATTGAAACTTTTTAATTCGGTTTCTTTCACATAGATAATATCAATGTCTTGAAAGTAACAATAATATCGATCGTAAACGGTGCCGATCCGGAGACAAAAACACCGTCAGGTAAGATGATTTGAGATGAAGAGGAATTGAGATGAAGAATCGTATTTTATCCAATCTTTATAACATCCTTTGCCGTACGAGTTTTCTTCAACATTAAATCTTTCCATGAACCACAAAATGCTGATATACTGACCCGACGTTCTTTATGATTGTACGTGACCTCTGGGTTAAGACTGACCAGCTTAAAACTCAACAAATATACTGTATATACAGTATATATATATATATATATATATATATATATATATATACATTATATATACTGTATATATATATATATATATATATATATATATATATATATATATATATATATGTGTGTGTGTGTGTGTATTAAAATTCTAAATACTCAATAATATTATTAATAATATGTCGTCGGATTTCCTAATTGAGTTTCTATTTGAGCACAGAGTGATCTTGTTTTAAAAATAAATGTAAATATGCTTACGGCAAAGATTAAACATCATGAATGAAAGAACATCATGAGTATGTAACTAACAAATCGCATCTACACATTAAACAGACACATTGGCTGTTACCTAAGACGAGTATGCTTAAATTAACTTGTAACCACCAAGAATTGCGAATTTCATTGAAAATAACATTGACTGGAGCCAGTGTTAAAACTATACTCCTATATACAGTACCAAAATGAGTTCAGATTAACCCAGATAGTAATCACAGTGGACTAATATTCTAATAATTTTCGGATTATAAGTCTACTAATGTCGGAGATTCCTATTATCGCCACAAATGTGCTTTTATAACTAATAATGCCACCATGCTGCAGCTATCAATTAAGTAATTTATTGACTTACTTGAATTATTGTTGTTGCACTGAACAATTATAAACAAACTAATTTAAAGGCATTCAATAAAGAAAACCTTATTAAAGTGCGTCGATGGATTTTCGGGCAGCAACGCAAGGGATCTAAGTTAAAACGATAAATTCATAATAACTAAAGTTATTACTAATTTATCGAGTTTAATATCTTTAGTGTTAATTAAGTCTCCTTTGTTTACCGAGCTGGAGCAGAGATAATTATGATCTAGTCTTTTATTTTATCACAATTTATCTGCCGAAGATAGTTATAAATGTCAAATAGAATAACAGTTAGAAGCAGTAACATAACAGATCAATAAAACTTTAGAGGTGGATAATTTATTATGCTATATATTAAACTCCTGGCATTTTCATTTTCATATTATCAGGCCCTCATCAGTTTATCTTACATTAGTGTTCAGTAGCTAATTTAATTTAACTGATTCATCAAAAGAAGACGCAGTTAACTCTCAGGGAAATATAGTTTTGGTCTGAAGTTACTAAACTTTAATTTATTATATATTATTAATGAAAAGTATAATACTGAATGTTAAACATGCAATGAAATTTAGCATACCTCTATGCATCCATCGCAGATGGTGCAATGAGAATTCCTGGGTGGTCTATAAATTCTGCAGGTTCTGCACCACTTAAGGTTGACGGGAACGCCATTGACGAGTGTTGTCTGATACAGCGGCACCTGACCGTCTTCTGTGTCGTACACTAAGTTTTCTTCATTGCCTTTATGAAATATTTACAATTTCTTCTTAATAATGAGACCATTATTCATACTCAAATATAACAATCAATGAACGCTAGTAATGATTACATAAATTAAATTATATATTATTATTATGGTTTTTATGTCTAGTAAAACATAATTCAGGTATTAAGGACTTAATGGGTTAATAGTTAGGGTTAGGGTTAAAATAAAATTTTGGGGGCCCCTTGCACAAGTACTTCAGGCCCCTAAGATCTAAATCCGGCAGTGGCAGCAAAATAACAATTGTTTAATATAGGCACAATGACTGAAAATTGACACTGCTTGGTCGCTAGCACTAACATAATCACGAAGCTCCGTTCCTTTGATGTTGAAATTAAATACAGAGCTTCTTAATAAGACGGGGCATGTTTCATCAACCTGTATAGAGACACTGTAAAATTATAATTAGGTATATTCATATTATGTTAAAATGATGTTAGAATTATATTATTTAAAATTGCTCAATTACAACTTTGATTTTAGTATACGAACTTATTAACGATATATTGGTTATTTTGTGTTTTAATTTGTGATTCGTTGCTCTAATTCAGGAATGAGTACGAAGAGCCAAAGTATAAATAAATCAGTCTGTAGTGAGAATAGCAGAGGTTTCTAGAGTTATCTGATCTGTTTATTGTCAATATTTAAATCCTTCGCAAAAAGCAACATATAGCGCAGATCGTGAACAAGATCTGAGACGAACGTACGAAGACTTACAGTACATGTAGCTATAATGTAAACTTACTATAATTTTTAATTAGCCAAATAATTTTTCTCTCTGTCCAGTACATGTATATGTAAACAGTCTTCTGTCAAATTACAAGTTTTTTATATTTATTCAAAAAACGGTCAGATCTCTTCAAAAATAACAACTTTCCAATTTTTATTAAATGTCATAAATAATGTACACAATTACACATATGGTCTGCTTTCACGTACCCCAAATGTCCAACACTAAATCAGAGGATAATCTCAGAATATATATCCCACTGAAAGTTTAATGCATTCTTTAGCTTGAAAAATTATGGATTCAGAACAGTTTCTCTCTATCTACCTCACGTCTTGTTTAGTCGCCTCTAGAGACCAACTTAGTATGCTTGATCTACTGTTATATTGGTCTGAAGACTACACATTCAATAACTCAAATATATAATGGTAAAATTTGTTTTAAGAAACTGCCATAGAATTTGTTTTCGGTATTGCTATAATGATTATATACAATAAAAAATAAATAAAATATGTATAATAAAAATGAACTTCAAAATATTAAGAAAACCTGAAAATTTGTGTTGGGTATGAGATATAGATTCATGGTTTTGCTTCATTCACAGGATTAAACTTGAGATACCTCGAATGACTGAGGTTATAGAGTTACTGTAATGTGTGGGACTCTGTGTACCGGTCAGCAGACGTGTGTGAGTATATCTCTGTAAGGTTAAGAGATAAGATATAAAGCTCTTTCAGTAGCATAGCATATTGTCAGGGCTGATCGGATGGGTTTCGAACCCAGTGGTATCTTGCTTATCTTGAAAATATGCTACTTACCGAGCCACCGCTGTTACGTTAATAACAAATTTGGTTGAATAGCCTCTTAAATTTAATTGAAAGTACATATTGCTTTCACTCCGTATGCTGGATGACCCATTCTAATGAAGTCATATGTTTATGTTCACCTTTAGCGTTGCTTAGGACGCTATGTTACAGACAATTCTTTATTCTCTATTTCGTGTTATTATATATATAATTTAAATATTAATTATATAATTTTAAACTAATATATTTCGTTTATTACTGAATTTTAGAAATGAGCGTTCGTCAAGCCTACACTAAATGCTTCAGACAGTCTATAGCATCAAGTTTCAAATACTGTTCATATTACGCCTTTAGCCTTTATCAGAGACTCGATGTGGATAACTCATCATCATCGTTGTGCAATGATCTGTCACTCGATTCAGGATAATACGTATTAATTTCAATTATTTTGGCAGGCAGGTCTTGGCAACGAGCTTTTATCCTTTGTAAACTCTATTAAGAGTTAAATAGAGTAGAACGTTTATGCTGATTACTTCTAATCTCGCTAAGTTAAACTAAATTACACAACACGAATTGCGCTACTCTTCAGCGAGTAAGAATATTGAAAGTCAGTTTTGTTTAAAGACCGTTTTTTGTATGCTGGATTTATCAGAATTTGCGAAATTAGTAAAATATACAATTTATCATCAATTCGCACAGCATATGCGAAAATCTATATATAAAAACAACGAGCATCGTTTTGGAATGTGCTAAGATATTCATTAAGTAAATCAATCAATTAATTAAATAACAGCTCACCTTTTGGGTGCCTTCCTGGGTCCAGAAATGTAGAAAGAGCGAATGTTGTGATGACGAAGAGAGTAATAATGGACTGATACGTGGGGAAGATGAAGCTGAATCGACTAACCAGATGTGGTATTCTGCAAGAAATACATTAATAAAATTTAATAAATAGCACAAAATTATACAAATTCTCGAATATATTGCAAAATACTCATTTTTATTCTCTCTCTAGTGGTTTGTCACGCGGCAGATCAGAGATCTATATTCTTACTCTCGATCAACTTTCGTTATCAATGTAAAGCTCCGCAAGAAGCACCGCTCTACGTAGTAATTAGCTCATAACAAAGACTTCCCTGACATTGCCATATGGCGAGGAATCGGACGTTCAATTCTTATTGATTTATTGATTGATAACAAAGACTAAATAAAATTAGAGTCATCAAGTAACGACTATTATTAAAGCCTTATCTTATTGTCAGTTATTTTAGCTTAGTAGCAATAAATTGACAGATCTCAAAGGGTCTTTCATTTTTAAAAAGTATAAATTCTGAGCTAATTTCAAAATCAATTCTTCAGCTATTGTTTCGCAGTCTTTCCCAGCTGAATTAGCGAATGATCTATTCCAAATATTAATTAAAAAATAAAATTAAAAGCGGGGAAAAGGTTTATTCCCTTTTCACACAAAATGAAGTCCCTGAACATTTGGTTACTCATAAATCGACTTATATGCCTATGTATTTACAAAAAGCTAGGTTGCCTAAATTGCACTAATATTATGACTATTGGGCTAAGAAATACTGCAGTATTTCTAATAATTTAAAATTACAACTGTTGTTAGATTTGCAAATTTTCTTCTTATGTCACATCAGACTATGTTTATGCTAGTAGGCCTATTACTCAATTTTGCTTTGTTTCATATGTTGATATTAAGTCGCATTCTGATTGTGTTGCTCTCCAAAAATCACTTAACTCCATTCATGCATGGTCAACGAGATGGCAGTTGAACCTAGCAGTGAACAAGTGCCAAGTATTGTCATTTTGCCTTAGTAAGGAGACGTGTATAGAATTTAATTACAAGCTCAATTCTATCATCATTGACCAGGGTCTATGAAATCACTGACTTGAGGGTGACTTTTAAGCAAGACCTTTCTTTCTCCACTTACATCAAAATTATGTGTAACAAAGCCAGAAAAAAAATCTTCTATTATTTTGAGTTGCTTTAAATCAAAAGATAAAACATTACTCTTTAAAGCACTTACTATCTTTGTTCGTCCTATAATTGAATACTGTTCCAATGTATGGTCTCCTTTTCGTAAATCTGATATTGATCTTATTGAATCAATTCAGAAGAAATTTACCAAACGTCTTTTTGGATTGAGTGACCTCTGCTATTCTGATAGACTTGAGATACTTAATGCTGAGTCACTTGAACTATGAAAACTAAAATCTGACCTATATACATATTACAAAAATAATAAATTATTTCATTGATTTGCCGCGCAGTGAATTTTTTACTTTTAATTCTGGTAAAACCAGAAACAATTGTGCTGCAATATACATAAATACTTTTAGATATAACGCAGAACGTTATCATTTTAAAATAGATGTGTTAGTAAATGGAATAACCTTCCTCATAGTATCATTAATGCAAGCTCTCTTCCGTCCTTTAAAAAGGGCCTATGCCCATCTGATATACATAAATCTTTGAAGTATTGCTTTTAATTGATTTTATTTCCATTTGCTTGTATACTGCTTTTTATATTTATATTGCTTGTATACTGATTTTAGCGTATCTATTTTAGCTCTATGTTTGTGATTACCTTCACAATTGTACGTAGGATATTTTAATCCTATTAATTAATACTTTTATTTTAAATTTATACTTTTAATGAACTAAATCCGGAATATGTAAGCGCTTCTATAGCCTGTATCCTCCGTTCACACAAACGTTTCAATATTTCGCTTTTATATCTGCTTTACCTGCTTTAAATGTCTGATGTGATAAATAAATAAATAAATATATTCACTGATTTTGATATTAAACATTGAATAGTAGGGCCTATTTACTGTACTAATATATTATGCAATCGATTAAAATTAACTTATCTGTTTGCTTGTCTAATGGATTAATTAAGTAAACAACTGAAGCAATCAGTGTTTTGTTCGGGTCACTGAAGGGTAGCCCAACCGTAAACTGCACGTGTTTTAACAAGCGACTGAGAAGGAACTGAGGAAGACAACGGAAAGCCATCTGAGAAACTATATTATTCCCAAGCTGCAGATATCTGAAGCTAGGTAGGTGGTGCAAAATCTACGGTAGGTGTAAAAATTGTCACTTTTGAGAAAGAGATTGGCTAGTTAATCGATGGAGTGCTCTCTTTAGGGCATAAAGCTGAATATGATTAGGAATATGCGCTTCCACCTGCCGCTTAGTAGAACAGTAGAGAGAGAGAGAGAGAGGGAGAAAAGGAGAGAGAGAGAGAGAGAGAGAGAGAGAGAAAGACTTACGTGAAGGCATAGAACATTCCAGTGATGGTAAGAAATAAAATCCAAACGAAGACTGATGGGAGACATCTCGTAGTACATATTGAAGATTTCGTACACGTTATCTTTTTGAACTTTAACATCCTCAGGTGGAATATGTATTGTATATTCTAAAAGTATCCGACAGATAATTACAGAGCAATTCTGATTACCCTATAGAAGATAATCCGATAACTTGATATTTTATATTGCTAATATATTTTCATAATTTCGAATTTCGCCAATCATATAATTAGAATACAAATTTACTCGAGAAATATTCCTACAAAATTTTCATGTACACTATACTGTATACTATTTGCATGTATGTTACAATATCTATAATCTATGAAATATGCATTGAATTATCGTCTTTTACGAAACTTTCAGTCTACGGTCGGTCTATTCTTCAGCAACCTGGACACACCAGGGTAATCCAAATAGTTAATCGATATATAGATAGATAATCCAATTCGAAACTTTAGCATCGAAGTATGAACTACTTTAGCGGAATTGTTTCGAATCGAATGTTGTGACTGCATGAATAGAAGCGTATTTGTTGTATCAGTGAGCATTCACTTGCTTCATCTTTATTGAAAACAGTTTTACTTTACTTGACTTACTTAACAAGTAAGCGTCCTGGCTTCAAGCCTTGGAAATTTAATTGACTGAAGTACTGACTTAAGTCATAGCTAAAGTTTCGCAATAACCAAACGTTGAATTTAAACTGGCTCTATGCATCGTAGTATATGCAATTATGCAAAGTTTATGCTTGATTATTCGGTGTAAATAAGTCGTATGCCATTTGAAAAAGAAAAATGTATTATTTATTGCTCACTTGCCTGATATTAGCTCAATATGATTTAGTTCACTTGTTTGTTTTATTACCTTAAGACTAAGTTTAAGTAGACTATCTTTTGCTTCAAATTTATATAACTAGGTTGCTGATATTTATCTTCTTTAATGGGCAGTAATTAATATGTACTGTTGCCATAGGTTCTAAAGTATTCAGTAGCATAGAAAGAATTATTCAACTTATTTTTAATTCTTAGTAATTGCTACTGACTGTATTGCCTCTAGGATCTTTTTTGGTAACCATCTTCCTAATTATATGTTTAGTTTCTAATTAAGTATGCTGACTTTGTTGTTTAATATGGCGTGGAAAACAAATAAAAGGTTGAATCAGAAAATTGAATAAATAATAATTATAATAATAATAATAATAATTCTTAATTTACTTCAAACAACACGATTTGACTAAATAACTCACAAATCTAATCAAGAATGCTTGAAAGTTATTCATCCATTATAGGGTTAATCATGGCGCCTTATTGCTTTGCTCTATCCGTTCTGTATAACGTTCAAGGATTCAGAATCTGCTACGATTTACAAGATGATAGAAGCCTGGGACCTCAGCTCAGTTTTAACTTCAAACTTTATGTTCAATACGAATTGCATCTGTCATTTTATCTTCTATCTCTCTCTCTCTCTGTCTCTGTCTCTCTCTGTCTCTCTCTCTCTGTCTCTCTCTCGCTCGCTTTGTCTCTCACTCTTTCTTTCACTCTCCCTTTTCTAATTAAAGTATGAAAACAGTCTAAGTAAATACGCTATCCTTTAAATTTTAAGTTTTTAATTTTTAAAGTCGATCCAATCTAATCACATCTTCATCATGACCATTTTTTCAATGCTGCTGGTTCCTTTATGTCCAGCCTCAATTGATAGTATTATCCTAGTGATGACAACTATGATTTACTATTTTAATCTTCATCGCACATGAGACTTCTCTCAGAAGTCTCTTATGTTATCATTTTTCATTGTTCAATCCTTTATTTTATTTCTGACTTATGTCACCGTGGCACACATTCCTGAGTTAGTGATTCGCAACTTTTGAATGTTTTAACTCTTTAAAATATTTCTCTCTTTCTCTCTTCTCTCTCTCTCTCTCTCTCTATGTAATTCTCTCTCTCTTTCTTTCTCTTAACTCTCTTTTCTTTCTTTCTCTTTCTCGCTCTATCTTTTTGCTCTCTCCCCCTGCTTCTATATATGTAATGTATTAATAAAAAAGCTAATGTTAACGTCAGTATCTTCACTCGAAGGCGATGTTAGTAATGGGCGAGTCCAGGATTTGAAGGCCGCACATACTAATCTGCGGTCAAATATCTTTCAGACATGGCCACTGGCTCCAGCCATACATGTACATAGAAGTAATATGTTATGCAAGAAGCAATATGTTAATAAAATATAAACTTCTCATTTTAGTTCAAGTAATGTCGTTTAAATAAAGTGTACGTAGAATTTAATTTACGTTTGTTGAGTTTATGTTTAATTTAAGTTTTTTACGAGCTATAAGCTCGTAATTTAAAATTTAGCCTACCATTTAAAACTGCAATGGTCTAAATGAAAAATTACTTTAATAGGCCTATTCTTTAAAAATATTTTAACGAACTACTAAGAAATACTTTAAAACAAAAGATATTTTAGTTTCAAAAATTCCCCGACACAATTTAGTTTTATAAAAGGTCAAAAGACAAGAAAATGCAAAATGTAGAAGGCAATGAAGTTAATCAACAGACGTTAATATACAGTCACCTAATGTTAGCTTAGCTTCTAGAAACGCCTTTCAATACGCGGTCACTCAAAGTCTTACTTTAACTTTAGCAATTATTTAAATATCAGTGTCATATAAAATTAAAGGTATAATATTTTTTTTAAAGTGACATTCATAAATAACATCTAGAAGAACTTAATTTCATATAAGGAAGAAAAAAATGACTGCTAATCACATCAACTAGGGTACATTCAGTCTAGGTTGATTTGAATGCCCAATGATAAATTTATTCAAATCTAAATTCTCAATAGCTAATGCGTAGAGAGTCAGGTAACAGTTGGTCTGGCAAACTTGTGCAATGTTGAACGACTGATCATGAGGCGAATATAAAACTAGCAGGATTCAATTTCAGGTCAAACTGATAGGAGAATAAACTTTGAGGCCTTGAATAAAATCCAAATTTCCTCATCGTTCTTATTTCGCGACGCTGCGTGTCGCGTGGTTGTAAAGTAAACACGCATTATAGTGAATTGATCACCTACAATCCTACATCTGTTGATTTATATCATTTTTAATACCACCCTTTTAAACCGTTAGCAGTTTGACCATTTTTCGTGTAATCAGTCCAGCGAATGTCCGAGATTTTACTCTCAGAACAGCGCGGCTGGGAATCGAACCAACGAGAGTTCAATTCACTTGAGGATCTACATGTCATTTAAAACTTCATGATGTTCTCACTACAGTATTAAAACATTGTCCAAGGGTTGCAACGTGGTTGTCATATGTTTGTCACGTGGTTGTCACGTGGTTGTCACGTGGTTGTCACGTGGTTGTCAAGTGGTTGTCACGTGGTTGTCACGTGGTTGCTACGTAGTTGTCAAGTGGTTGTCACGTGGTTGTCGCGTGGTTGTCACGTGGTTGTCGCGTGGTTGTCGCGTGGTTGTCGCGTGGTTGTCGCGTGGTTGTCACGTGGTTGCCACGTAGTTGTCGCGTGGTTATCACGTGGTTGTCACGTGGTTATCACGTCAGCTACTTCTGAAATATTCAAAAACCTTCTTGAGCCTCCTACGATGCCTCCATAGTCCTATATAATTAATCTATACTTTGCCTAATTAACTAATATTGTAATTTTGCTAATCGGAAATCTTAGTTAAATAATCAATCATTTCAGTCAAAGTCAATGAGTTGAAAAATAATTTTATAACCTTCAGTCAATTGAGGTGTTTGACGTAGTAAATAATAATAATTTTTCCTTTTGTAATAAATTTAGTAGAAATGGCAAAATGAAAATATCGACCTTACGAATGAATGAGAGAGAATGTAAAGGCATGAATGAATGAACATCTATGAATGAATATGTACGAGTGAATAAATATGTATGAGAGAATGAACGTATATGAATGCATGTACATGAATGAATGCATATGTAAGAGAGAATGAACACATATGAATGCATGTACATGAATGAATGAATGAATGCATATGTATGAGAGAATGAACACGTATGCATCAATACATTTAATGAATGAACCTGTCACTTAATGAAAGGTGAGAAAGAATGAAGATGTTTGAAAGAATTAACACACACGCATATACCAATACACGCTTGTGGACAAATGAACAACTATCAAGGACTAAGCCTGAATGAATAAATGGAAATTTTGAAAATAATGTAATACCTGCTTGAACGAGTGAACTGGTATCGATATACATGTATGAACAAGTATGAATGAACACATGAATAAATGAACAAGTATCAATGAACACGTGACTTAATGACTATGTATGAATGAACGATTGCGAACGAATACGAGGGGTACAAATGAAAGCGAATGAAAGGCAACAGTGTGCACGAATTCACAGAATGAGATCAGCAGGGCCAGCATGGATCATCGAATCCTTCCTCTGAGTCCACTGCTTGGTCCCGTAGAGTGAATCCCAGAGTCCAACACGGGCAGCAAAGAATCCATCCAAGGATGCATAAACCTGAAAAGTGAATACAAATAAACTCTGACAAAGTATTCAATCCTTTGACTCTCTAATCTCATCTCATATCATCTCATCTTATTTCATCTCTATCTCACTCACATTCACTCACTCTCTCTCTCTCTCTCTATCATTCTCTCTGTCTCTCTCTCTCTCACTCTCTCTCTCCGATCCGGGCACAATAAGGAAATTGTCTTCGTTAGAAAATTACGTAATAATTTCTGGAGCCTAGGCGCTCACGAACCGATTTCCTTTTCCAGTGGTTTTTTCGTTGGTTTGGATCCTAGTTCTTTGTCGACTTTTGTGACATGTGAAGTCCACGGTCTGTCTATTCTTTAGCAACCCAGACACAACACGGGTACTTATTAAATAAGTTATGAAAACTTATTAACTAATCTACTGAAATAAGTAATACTAATTAAATTAAACAGAGGATGGAGATCGCAACAGAAATTTTACATAACTTTTCAATCCTAGGGGAGTGACGACCTCCAGGTTATATTATTGGCTCATAAAGCTAAGTAAAAAGCTAATGTTAAAGTCAGTTTCCTCACTCGAAAGCGATGTTAGTGACAGGAGAGCCCAGGATTTGAACCCCGTACATACTGATCCGCGGTCGAGTATCTTACCGACTTCGCCACTGGCTCCAGACGGTGCCTAAATGCATCACTGTTTAGTTGTGAATGCACTACCTATTCATTCGCCTTTCAGAGTTCCATAAAACTCTACATTATTAACATTTATAAACTTAACTATAAAATAAATAGAAACCTTTTACTAGTGGATGACTTTTTCGATACAATTCATTTTCGGTTGTCATGTAGGAATCTCTTTCAGTTGTATAAATGTCTCCATCCTTCCATATGTTGTTTTTCACGAGGGATAGACTTCTGTTGTTGTTCTCAGAGCTTGATTGTAATGGTTCGGCAGAAGAAGATGACGATGTGAAATGATTGTTAACCTGAGTACATGAGAGATCGACAGGTGGCTCAATGCACGAGATTCTGTTGAGTTTGATTTGCAAAAAATCACATATAATGTTGAATTAATTAATTACTCTATCAAGATCTTAATTATTTAATCTTCTTCATCTTCAGTGCACTGCCAAACGGCAGGTTCAAGGTACCTACTAATACTCAAAGTCTGTGTTCTCGCTCCACAAGGCCAATCCTTAGATCAACAAGTTAATCCCTTCGCAAAGTCTATGCCTTATCCAAGCCTTATATAGCCTATAGCTTGGGAAAAGTATGGCTTCTGAGATGGTTTCCCGTTGCCTTCCTCAGTTAGATGGATCCTGAGGGATAATATTTCATGATGCAGTGAGTCACCTCTAGCCATCCTCAGCTCCTGCCTTAGTCGTCTCTTAAGTACACGCAGCAGATTTTTGCGGTTGCCCTATTCTGCAGTGCTCCAACCACACCCGAGCACAACCCCGGGGTGATTATTTAATTTATCTAAAGAAATCAAAAAAACGCCCTCCCTCTCCCCCTCTCCTTCCCTGTTGCTCCCTCACTCGTTTCTTATCTTGCTCACTAATTAATTAATTCATTCATTCAATCAATCAGTCAGTAACTCAATCAGTCAGCCAGTCAATCAATCAAGCAATCAAACGAGCAATAAATCAATCAATTCATCAATTAGTTAGTCGTCATTCGTCAATCAAATTCTATTTACAATGTGTTGTTTTTGAAATGTTAACATGCTAGCTATACGAGTCATAGATCTATAGGGCGTAAAATAGCAAAACCTTGTGGAGACAGAACAAAACAATGCACGCGTCTCTCAAAATCTTCTATCCATAATAATTTATATAACGCAGTAGCCAATAATTACTCTTATTAAATAGATCATTATAGTATGGGAAAAATAAGGAATTCTTTTGTGTATTTAAAATTAGTTGTCGAACCGGTAAGAGGTACAGCCACCATTCTTCAAATATTTAGCATCAAAACCAGGAACCATTCGATGAACATTCCCAGCAAAAAGCATGTGTTGCTGCTTGTGCATTTTACACAACAATAATTCTTACTATTATTTCGATGTTCTTTTAATGTAAAATTGTCTTAATACTGTTATTAAGACAACGAATAGCTGTTTTCAAATTTCCAACTAAAGTATTCAAAACAATGTTGCCCACTAAAGTACTTTTATTAAATTTTTAGATAAATTATCTAATGAAGTGTTTAAAAAAACAAAGCTTCATGGTTAGCCGCACAGATTTACCTTTCGGAATAGACTAAAATTTACGATATGCGTAGCTTAGGAGGCTAGAAGGTAGAAACTGAGAAAGACAACGGCTAACTACTTCGGAACTAAAGCTAAATGCTGCTCTGAGCTTGGCACTGATAAGCCGTTCTATAGAATCAAAAGGTTGGCAGATGTAAAACTTCATTTAATGAAAGAGAAGACAGACCACTAGCGGGATTAAGAATTTTCTCGGAAGCTACATTTAGCAGACCATCACAGAGAAAATCAGCTATTTTATTATTTTATAACTATTTGAGAAAAATGAGACAATATACAAAATTACCTTGATATTGAGAGAGAGTTGTCTCCATTTAGGGGTGATGTAGAGATGCAGTTGCCTGAATAGCAGTCTAAAAATTGTAGTAATAAGGTTTTAATGAATTTTTGAACAAACGTGAGCTAAATTTAGTTGAATAAAACTTTATTATTCACACTGTAAATCATTATAACGAGAAGTTGGATGTAACATTGAAGTAATGACAGAAAATTAAGCTAACATGATTGGTTAGTTGTTCGCCTGGGGATTACGTTCTCACCGCTAAATCGATTCTCGCCCAAGCACTGGAATATTTTCGAGAGATGAGTAAACCGTTAAACGCTGGCTTTATTAAGTTAAAATAAGTGATTTATACTGAGTTCTTTATAGTAGCATCATCGTCTTCCCTTAAATCCCAGTTTTACCAGGGTCGGGATACGAATAGACTGTCTCAAATCCTCTCTGTTCTACAGCATATCATCAGTCAATCCCTTATTTGAGACTTTTCCATTCGTTTACATTTTTGCAGCAATTTCTGGAGCCTAGTCTCACACACCGAAAGCCCATTCTGACGTTGGTATGTTTCATAGTGCTTTAGTCGCCTTCTACTACACGTGCAGTCACCGGTTGGTCAATTTTTCAAACAACCTGGACACAGCACGGGGAAAGTTCTTTATAGTAGCAATGTCAATAATACGATTAGGCATGGATAGCATATACTGTATGTATAAGCAACATCAGAATGTATAAAGAAATGAAACCTTTGCTCTCAGAAGCTCTTCTGTGTTCTACTCTGGGCGATGCTTGATTTATATGACGGAGTGATCTTCGTGGTTTCAGTTCCTCTGCCTCTACATTCGATATCTTCCTGGAAAGATTCTGTCTTCTACAAAAACACTGCTGCTGCTGTTGATGTTGTTGCTGTTGCTGTTGTTGCTGTCCATGAATAAGTTTAAGCTGTTGTGTGTTCTGCTGTTGTTGCTTATATGTAGTAACTGATAAATTAGTTCTGCTCTCAGATCGTTTAGTTAATTGCTCCGAATAATTATCCTGCCAAATTGAATTTTCAGAATAAAAATCGTTTCTCAGATCTCGTGTAAGGTCTCGCTGATTCTTAAAGACTTGAGTGTTTGCTGTGACATACAGTTCTGTGCCATCCAGTTGTGTGCCATCCAGTTCTGTGCCATGCAGTTGTGTGCCTTCTAGTACTGTGACATCCAGTTCTGTGCCATCCAGTTCTGTGTCATCCAGTTCTGTGCCACCCAGCTCTGTGTCATCCAGTTCTGTGCTGTCTGGGATGACAAGACGTCCCTTGTTGTGAACCATGAGCTCAATATGAGATAATCTTGGAACGCTGTTTAGACAAGATGAACTAGTTTGACATTGCAATTCATCTTCTGGTCCTTGTCGACTGTCATTGTCAGGTTTTGTATTAGACAGCTTCGATTGCTCTGAAGCATGTTGCCCGTAGTGTTGCCCCACAGATATTTTCTGTTGCCATAGACAACCCGTGCAGTGTTGCCCAGTCCTGTTTCCACAAGGACTTCCGGTTGTGAATAACGCAGACTCCATAGTCATTCTGCTTGATTTATTCAGTAAATAATGTACTATTCATATTCACAATGTTGAGAATATTGTAACATTTCAATTACGTATATCACTGAAGTTATATATTATTAAAAAAATAACCTGGCTAAATACATGTAAATAATAATAAAGTTTAACGTCCGTTTCCTCATCAAGGGATGATGTCAGGGACGTCATCCCGTCATAAAGGGACGTCATATATGTTCACATTTTAATTGTCTGTACATAGGCTAGATATTTAATACATGTTTATATACATGTACACATGTATATACATATATAAATGGACAATATATTATATATACATGTATATATATATATATATATATATATATATATATATATATATATAATAAGTATATTAAGTACATTTATAAAGAGCCGTTATATATATGAACATGCATACATTGCATACATATACTGTATATGAAATACATATATAGATTGCATACATTGCATACATATATATTATTTATGCTGTTTCGGAAGCCCAAGTTAGATATAAAGCTTTAGGTAAAACAATTAAATACGCAAAATGCACTAATGTACAGGCCATTTAGAAAAAATACAAATACTGCGGAATTAATTTGAGATCCGACACATTCAGTATTGCCAATGGATTACTAATTAGTATCCTTATCCGTCAATGTTTCTAAGCAAACTTTAGTTCTGTCAACTCACGCTAAAGTTCTAAAGGTCTATTATAAATGTCAAGCTGCCGAAATTTGAGATTAGAAGTAACTGAACAAAGCTACAGCCGCAGGAACGGGCCTATGATCAAACTAGCACTGGAGTAGCGTCAGATCCTGGTTATAATTCTCTCAATAGAGACCACCTTATCTGATTTACTATATGGCGACGTGATGTTTAGACGAGAAAGATGTATACTAAGCTGAGTTCTAACTTTTAACCATGGAACGCTGAGATATTGCCTTAATCAAATGGTATATTCGGCTGAAAATTATCAAATATTTGCTTAATGAAATAGTACAGTGTTGATTAAACTGACCTTAATCCGAAAAGTTGTAACATAATATTCATCAAATTCAGAAAGATTCGTAATGAATGAAGGCCTAGAGGTCCACTGACATTTCTACACTCGTTCCAGTGGCCACTGTACATGACATAATATTACATGTCCTTTACGCTGCCAAACATGAGTTTAACTTTACGACGAAAATGTTTAAAAATATTTACTGATGGCCAATACCGCCGTATTGGCCGTCAGTAAATATTTTAAAACATCTTCGTCGCAAAGAATAAGGATTAAGGCAATATCTCAGCGTTCCATGGTTAAAGTTAGAACTCAGCTTAGTATACATCTTTCTCGTCTAAACATCACGTCGCCATATTGTAAATCAGATAAGGTCTTTCAACGAGAGTCCGGAGAGCTATAGCCTACAGGAAGATTTTAAAGGCCTAAATTAGTGGAATTATTACGAAGTTATAGGCCTACAAAATACAGGCCAAATTTACTTATTCTCTGAAGTAAGGCGCCTGAATCCACTCTAGCTGGTGGAGTATTTTCCCACCCTCGCACCAAAATACCTTTCTAATATGCAGACTTGACTTCTCGCCAAGCTTATCATTACTCAGTAATCCTCTGGTCGCATTTTCTCACTGATTCATTTAACCGACATCAAGTCACTCTTTTGTGCCTCTTGTTGCACAGATCAGATGCTAAGGTTCTAATCATATGATTGATATTCACGTCTTTAGCAATACACGTTGACTAGCTATAGCCGGTGAGGGTAAACTCTATGTACCAACAGACTAAACAATACCCTTTCTCCTGTCTCCACTATCTCTATCTCGATCTCCATGTCTCTCTCTCTCTCTCTTTCTCTCTCCATCTCATAAAGAGCTCAAAACTGAAGCCAAGTTTAACGTATGTTTCCTGTTCAAAAGCATGTAAGTGAGGGAGAGAACTGGATTTGAATCCTGCATCTACTGATCCGCAGACGAACAACACGCCAACAAACGACTGGCTCAGCGAAGCCTTAAATCATAGCTCAACGCAACGGGCTAGAATGGCGATAAAATCGAATATTAATTAATAAAATCTTAATTACGAATGACTAATACAAAATAAAAAAATATTACATTATAAATAAAATATTAGAATAAAAATAAAAATAAATAATCAATGTGGCTCAATCTCGATCATGGATTAAATCGTTGATGCGGCTGCCCGCCCCGGGAGCTGCCCGCCCCGGGGGCTGCCCGCCCCGGGGGCTGCCCGCCCCGGGGGCTCCCAGTCCCTTGGGCTGCCCAGTTCCGGGAGCTGTCTCATCCCGGGAGCTGTCCCGTCCCGTGGCAGTGACTGCTCCGCCCCGGGGGCTGGCCCACTCGAGGGCTGGCCCGCCCAGGGGGCTGACCCGCCCCGGGGGCCGTCACGCCCCGGGGGCCGCCACGCCCTGGGGACTGCCGGGAGTGAGCCTGACCCCGAAGAGGCCCGCCCTCGGGGCGGTCTCATCGAGGGCAGGCTCACTCCCGGGTGGGCCAGCCCCCGGGCAGGCCCGCTCCGGGCTGTCCGCCCGAGCAGTCCGTCTTGTTAACGTCTCAGTTAACTGACAACGAATGTGACAGTCACTGAGGAGCCGCTGCTTTTAAAATGCCGCCGAGGCACCGGCCATGTGATTGTAGAACAGAACCGGTTAACTGGCTAATTTACCGGTTAAGAAAACTGGTTACGCTAATTTACCGGTTAAATAAACTAGTTACGGCTCATAAGATTTGGCCTCCTTTCAGAATTAACATATTAATGTTTGTTTGACTTTAACTTACAATTTTGGTATATATTGAAAATTACTTAAATTCAATTTTTTTAATAAAAATGATTAAATTCGCAGATTGCTGGTGTGTCTTTTAAAGAACACATAACACAGACTACGAGTAGAAATATGTATCTTAGGCCCGCTACTTGAACAATAACCAGAGAAAGAGAGAGGGACATCGAGAAAGAGATTTTCATAATGAGAGAGAGAGCTAAAGAGAGAGAGAGCTAAAGAGAGAGAGAGAGAGAGAGAGAAAGAGAGAGATTGAGAGAAAGGTGCATAGGGAGAGAGAGAGAGAGAGGAGTGGGGGGGGGGGCATACGGAGAGAGCTAGAGAATGAGAGAGAGCGAGAGAGAGAGAGATTGAGAGAGAAAGAGATGCATAGGGAGATAATACGTAGGGTTGTTGTAAAGCAGTGAAGAGAGTTGCAGCAAAAATGAGCACTAACTGAGCTCTAATTTTATATATAGTTTTGAAGTTTATACGAGATTGTTGCGGAGCCAACTTGACGCTGGCTCCAAATTTAGTACCTGATAAGTATCAAAAGGATAGAGTTCTAATTGTGGGATTTACAGCAAACATTAGCACTAATTGAGATGGAATTTTTAGCATAGGCTTCAAATTCGAATATGAAAGTTGCGGAGCCAGCGTGAAGTTGGTTCTGCAAAATTTTGGTATGCAATGCGTACCAAACGGAATGAGCTCTAACTGTGGGACTCACAGCAACAATTAGCACTAACTGAGCTCTAATTTTCGGCATATTAATTTTACTAGATTTATTTGAACAAGTTGCGGAGCCAACTTGACGGGGCCACTGTTAATCTCAAAGGAATGCGCTCAATGAGTTTTAATTATCATTAGTTTGTTTCTGATTCTGCACATAGTCTACATCACTGTCCCCGAAGAATTAACCATTTTTGCCTTCATAGAAACTATGTAATGCACATAAATAATGAATCACTTAATTAAGTTATTAATATCTCGTTGCACTATATTTGTTGCAAAATATCTACCTCGAACTATGTAAGCCAAACAATTAATAAAATTGTCGATTATTCTACGTAAATTAATCAATTCATTTCATTTTAGTAAAAGCTAATGTTAACGTCAGTTTCCTCACTCGAAATCGATGTCAGTTACGGGCGAGCTCAGAATTTTAACCCCGCACATACTGATCCGCGGTCGAGTTTATTACCGACATCGCCACTGATTCCAGCCAATAGGTAGCGGTTTATTCATTTCGACCGTTTGTAAAGGATACGGTATTGTTCATAAGAAAGGTCACTGTTTACTCACAGCGACTTTCCTTTGAAGACCGCGGTCACCCCAAGGCAGTAGATATGAAGGTCTAACAGTACAGCACGCTACGCTCTAATCCATCAACTTACGCAATTTAATTACAAACGCACGAGAGATCAAACCCTGATAGTCAACAGATGTCGCTGATTAATCAGAGCATTATCATTAATTCTGTACTCAAACTTAAGGCTTACTTATCAGCAACACCTCGTTGACGACAACTCTAATCAAAGTAGCTCACAAACAGCGATTAGAAAGATTTCTTAAAACACGTTTAATACGTTTGTCGATTATTTTAAAATATCGTTTATTTGCAAAAATTAGTAAAATGTTATTTTCCTTAATTTTATATTTCACTCTGTAATTTTATTAATTCTTAAATTCAGCAGAACTTTGATTTCCTAACTATCGCTTGGATTTGTACAGAAATTGTGCATAAATAAATTCATAAGTAATCATAACACTGTACATAGAATAAGCTAGGCTTATATTTGTTGTAGCAGTTTAATCGGCGATCAGTTTACAATAGACAGAATGTCAGTGGACTAGTTTATTGGAGGCCACATGGGCTATTCCTGTTAGGGCGCCCGTTTGCGCAGGAATGTAAATATAGGGTAAAAAGAAAGGGAACCAGCTAGACCACATTCAGACAGGGCTATAAATTATACTGACTAATGATATTACCAGGTAGAACAAATCCATACTCATTAAATTTATATTATATATATATATATATATATATATATATATATATATATATATATATGTGCGTGCGTGTGTGTGTGTGTGTGTGTGTGTGTGTGTGTGTGTCCGGTCCACTGAAGACTAGGCCAGCCGCCAATTGCAACGGTCGTCAAAAACGACTAAGCAAGAACTGAGGAAGACAACGAGAAACCACCTCAGAAGCCATTACTAATCCTAAACTTGTGGAGTAAGAAACTTAGATTATATTGTGGATAAGGCATTGCCTTGCTACGGGATTACCTCGTTGATCAAAGCGTACTCACTAGGGAGCGTTACTCCAGACTGTGACCATGTGCCTCGGATCTGCTGCGTGGCAGAACTCTAAAGAGAGAGAGAGAGAGAGAGAGAGAGAGAGAGAGACAGAAAAAGAGAGGAGAGAGAGAGAGTGAGAGAGAAAGACAGAGAAAGAGAGAGAGTGAGAGAAAGAGAGTGAGAGAGATAGATAGAGAGAAAGTAGTAGAACGATGCTATGATTAGAATACAAATACCGTCATCTGGACAAATCGACCGACTGACCTAAGAGAAAACACAAATTTGGTGGAATACTGAACTGCAATTTTCTGGCAATTATTATACACTGGTCATTATCATAAATGCGCTCATGTTATGCAATTGCTAAGCTGAGCCAAGAGCTTATATATTATTCAGATCTGTACGCTCTCTAACTGGGTTTATCTAAATATATGCTCTGAAACATTGTACTGATTGTAATCAAAATCCAAAATTATTTTTATTTTTCTACATATTTACATAATTATAATAAAATATTATAATATAATTGTTACCATTATTTGTAATTTTAAAACCCGGAGTGTAAAGGCCCTACGGTTCGATGAAAACGATTCACAATAGCAATTATAATAATAATACTAAATTATTACTAATAATTAAAGTTCTTATTATATTATTAGTTTTTTTGAAAAGAAAATGCCCTGCGCTGTATAAGGCCCTGGGCTAAAATATAAGATAAAAGAAAGGCTTTATTTAATTAAAAGAAAAATATTATTAGTTAAGTAATAATAGTATTATTAGTTATTTAATAATATATGATCTAAAATTAGACTTTAGATATATTCTCTCTCTCTCTCTCTCTCCCTCCCTCTCTCTCTCTATGTATGTAGGTATGGAAGTGTACAATACAGGTATTTAGTCAGACGACTTTACCAAGTCAGTGATTATACCAATTCCCAAAAAAGCCAATGCTGTGGAGTGTTTGAAATACAGAAAATCAGTTAAAGACCCATGCGTCAGAGGCTTAGTAAATATAAAAACAGTACTCACTCGAAAGCGGATATGTTATTAAGCAAGACAACAGTTTGGCTTTAGGAAAAGATGCGACAAAAGAGAAGCAATAGGGGTAATGCGGGTCTTTGTAGAAGTAGCTTAGACTATTGGGATGACGTCTTTGTATATTTTGCGTAGTTCTAGAAGGCCTTTGACAGGACCGACTGGATATTGACGCCTGAATATTTTGAAAAGAATAGGAATTAACTGGAGAAAAGATTCAAGATACAACAAGAATACTCAGAAGAAGGTGGAATAAAAGTGCTCACTAGTGAGTTCGGCCGAGGCAATTGGTATTGCTATAAAAGCTACTTCTTTTCATTTCAATTCATTTTTGAAAAATCATTTTTTTCATATTTAAACGAGACCTTAGCTAGGAAAATGTGGTTTCCGGAGATATTTCACTTAGCCAATTTTTGCATCTGGGTTAGAGGTTCTTCAGTTTTTGATCTGCGAGTAGGCTGTAAGAGAGAGAGAGAGAGAGAGAGAGAGAGAGAGAGAGAGAGAGAGAGTTTTAAGCAAGCTTTCTAAGAATGCTTGGCTTGAGTCTTTAAAAAACCGTAGAGAAAAACTGAATGTACAAACTAGTGAATTGGTAATTACAATTATTAGTAATTACAAAATAGCGTCGTTCAATGCATTTATCAAAAGATCTACACGCTTTCAATAGTAACACTCGCTCAAACAAACACAAAACATTATATACAAACAAAATAATACGCCTACAAATTTTCCGACATAACAAATATCAAATCATGCGTTGCGCTTTCAACGAACAGCAAGCATAAATATATTACTAGTTATATACAACCCGATCACATGGAAACGTCATACTCAAAAAAAATCACCTGGTCACACGACAGCTGATGACGCCTTCACGTTACGAAACTGACGTTAAACTACGTTTTTTCTTTAGTCATGTATGGTCGACAAGGTATCACGAGCAATCCAAAGCCTCTAATGACAGTATCTTGATGACAACAAAACAGACGTTAAACTTAATTATTTCAGTACGAATATCTGTGCAGAGTCCAGTCAAATAGCAACCCATTGAGACAGTTTGCTTTAACGCCCATTATAAAGCGATAATCGCTACCCCTCTAACTAACCTAGTGCAGTACTTATCCAAATATATAATCTCTGATATTGATTTACGTTGTCTTCTTTAGCTACAAAAAATACCTCTCTTACGACGTAAGTTCATATGTTTGTAAGATAGTTTCACTTAACGAAATCCAAAATAAAACGTAGGTACGCGCACTAGTTTATATTAGATGTTTGGCGATAGTCTGATCGGCGACAAAGAGAAATTTAGAAGGATTCTACTGTGATAAGAATTTTAATCTGATTTAATCGAGCGAGCCAGATATCAGCACGAATGACTAGTCGTCCTACGCAGTTTCTAACATGAAGCTCAGATCTGCTGTTCAGCATATGTCAGAGTCTGATATAAATGATAAAAATTGGATTTAGCAACAAATACAGTGCATGACAAGGCAACCATGTTTAATTTGTAAAATGTTTCTTAACTAGTGTAAGAGATCAGAAAGCAACCACAGTAGGTGAAAATAAAATTTGCTGTTTCTTAGCCAAATTATAATTTAATTACATCAATAACGGTAACCAAAAATAGAAATCGAATAAGGATTACTATACAATTAAGTCAATTTAAATATTACATTATCTTTTGTATAATGGCTTTTAACGCATATAATGGATTTAAACTATACAGTCAATTGATCTTACCATGCATTTCATAAATATAAACTTACACAGTAACCACATTTACAAAGATTGGAGATCAACCAATCTGTGATTTTGCAAAATTAAGAGTCTACCAGACAAGTTCAGCATCGCTCGGGAAGCCCTAAGGAATTATATAAAGGTTATAAGCATGTGATATGAAAGAGTACGCAGTCATTCTTTCGTTTGTTGTAGCCACCATGGGCAATCCTGTCATATATCTGGTAGAATGAAGACACCACACAATTTAAATGATGCAACTTTGCGAGCCAATAGAAAGACTGAACGTCTCCATTTAAGTTAGGATTATAATACTGCTTCAAAAATAAGGGCAAATACAAGAAACTAGAGAATCTTATTCCGTATGTACTACAAAAACAAACCATAGCGTTTTCACACGATAATTCCAGTGAATGTTTTGCCTTTCAAGTAAATTTATTTCAAGAATACAATCATATGCGCAGGTAGAAAATTCATACCTCTGGATAGATCAATTGAACTGCATTTAAATTTCAATTCATTATTTTGAATAATGAAAATGTAATACTACTTATCAAAAGTATTACTCTATAACATTTAGATATGATATCGAACTTAGCAAGGCGATTTTCTCAATAACAACGAAACTTTCGTTAGCAGAACCATTATAGTATGTGGTTAAACTTGATTACAAATTAAACCAATCTGCAATGAGTTTACAACAACAACACTTGAGCTATGAGATTCTCAAAAAGCACATCTCTGACGTCTACCTGCTAAACTGATACTTAATTATTTATTTAGTAAACAATTAAACATCAGTGATGTTTAATTGGTTATCATGTTTAATTGTTTACAATTTCCGAGCCTAGTAAACCTGGGATTCAACGGAAGATGTCGCTGTTTAATGGTTTACTTTTGTTTATTTGCTAAATATTACGACGTTTAACAACGTAACAATACACAGATGGTCAACTATTTATACGTTCAGAAATTAACTGAAATTTAACTGTTACGTGAACTACACTCAATATATTCACAGACATTAAATTGACGTTTAAAACCTACTATCGAATCAAATATCTTTTTTAAAATGATTACTATGTTAATGTAACTCCTCTCACAAGAACTCAGAACAAGAGTACTGGGAACATGTCAACAACTTAAATTATATTATTATGTGACAGTACTGACATTTGTAAAGCACTAAAATCTCAATCTATTGAACTCTTTCATCAACAAACAACTCACAGCATCAGAATACGTGTAATGCTAGGTATTTGCTTTAAACACAAATACATATACACTACATGTATATCAATTTGTGCAGGAAGTTGTAAAGCTACATGAACATTTATCACTGTCAGAGACGCACCGGTGTAAATTCAAACCCCGATCAACTGTATCTCAGTTAGTAAGCTGACCACATCCAATTGTAAAACTAATGTTAACGTCAGTGTCCTCACTCCAAAGCGATGTCAGTGACGGGCGAGCCCAGGATTTAAACCCCGCACATACTGATCCGCGGTCGAGTATCTTAACGACTTCGCCACTGGCTCCAGCCAGTATACATGACAAAGTTGAGAAAAGAAAGCGTCAAATCACTAGTGTTAGCTGTCCAGCAAGACGAAGCAGAGATATGAGAGAGATGATCAGAGTTTCTCTAGCATGACAGTCTGTTGTGGGTACAGATGATCAGAGTTTCTCTAGTATGACAGTCTGTTGTGGGTACAGATGATCAGAGTTTCTCTAGTATGACACTCTGTTGAGGGTACAGATGATCAGAGTTTCTCTAGTATGACAGTCTCTTGTGGGTACAGTTGCAAATCCTTCAAACTCTTACTTTTGTCCAACTGCGTCAGCTAACAACACATTCAAAACACACGTTATAAATTGTTGTAAAATAGACAATTACAAAAAACTGCTAAGAATGTCACAAAATATCTCAAATTAGAGGAATGGTTATGTCTACATGCAGATAGCAAGTATCATGAATGGGCAAGGAATGTGATCAACAAATAGTAGTATCAAATAGAACAAAGTGGCTTATAAAACAACGCAATACCGTGCGACGCTTCCTAGAACATTGCAAGCAATATCTTACGAAGGGTAATATTAGCAAAGTTAATTAAATACACACTCAGCTAAATACACAAATACATGCATATACCGCAAACTAAAGACTATTTCTTTAGTTAGGTACACTATACCTCACGACTGAAATAATTAGTCTACATATAGCTCAGTAAACTAGTCTTTCCTAAGAATTCATCTCTGTAAATTTAATAAATAAACAACAACAGTAAACTAGTCTTTCCTAAGAATTCATCTCTGTAAATTTAATAAATAAACAACAAGACCAGAAAAAGTCTAACAGGGTTTGACTAGCCAATAACTATTATAAGTTCAGCCTAACTACACAGGTCAACAAAATTAAATTTTTTTCTCACCAGAGATTAAACTACACTTTTCTTAAGTACTTTTTTGACGCTGATTATAAATCTGTAGCCCGAATTTTTCCAGCACGTATAGTTTTTGAGTTATGACCGATTCAATTTTAACAATACTAAACTTAGAACAAATGCATAAGCATAAGTTTGTAGTTCATTTTCTTACAACACCTTTCAGTCAAAACAAATAAAAATATGCGAAACTGATCTCATTTGTCACTCAACACATCTTTTATTGTCATGGAGTTAGTAATACTTAATTATGACCGCTGTGCGTACGATTTTCTCTTGTGTGACTGGTTTGGATTATCTCGGTGCAACATCCAGCAGTAATCTGCTATCATACTCTCATTCCAGAAGTCTTGATAACGATTTCCCATTCCCTAAATATTTTGGTAAAACCGCTCACTCTGTTCATCGCTGACTGCACCAAGGCTTTCTGGCAAGAAATCTAGATGTGAATGCAAAAAATGAATCTTCAGAGACATTCTACCGTCCTTCTCTTTGTAAGCAACTAGCAAATTCTGGATTTCTTGTCTGTAGTCCGGAGACTTAAATTGTTTCCTAAGAAGTTTTCATAAATCCATCTGAAGGCTTGCCACGCTTTCAGTTCTTAGATATCGAGGCACAGGAAGCAGCAATGTTATTGTGAAACCACCTTGCATTCCCATAAACATCCCAACAACCTTGATATCGCCGCAGATATGCCACTGATGGTTTTTGAACTGGATGGCTTCGGAACTAGTCATATTCTCGTAGAATTCCTTGAGTTGTACGGAGTGGGCTATCGGAATAAATGGTTTTCATCTCCATGATGCAGAAGAACGGCTTTCAAGCTTCGCTTAGAAGATCCGATAAATAACCGCCACTCAGATGGTACAAGTGCCTGCATTACGCTTGTTAAGCCCATTAATGTCAGTGCAATAACACAGTGGACCGTCTACTGTGAAGAATACTGCCAAATTAAGGTTTCTTTTTCTGTAGTGACTTATGCCAACATCGTTCGCAAGAAGCTCCACTTTTTCTTTCGATAGAGCCAAGTCTCCGACGAGATTATTCAACTTATATTGGTTGAGCGTCTATGGTTCCAGACTCTTCTTGAGTAAACAATTAGGATCAGTTAAGGACGATAGGTTATGTGCTGCTACTGCATCATCATCCGCTTCCATTTCGCTGTCGATAGAATCAAGTCCCTCTTGTGGAGGTATGGGAACCGGCAACGAATCATTATGAGGTAGGCCTACAGGTCGGCGTGCAGAGTCAAGGTCTGGATAAATTATGTTGTGCTTGTTCTTTACAGAAAACTCAATTACGTTGGCGCTACAAAAATAGCAGTCCGCATGATGATCTTATTTGCTCTATCTATACCATAGGTATTGCAAAAGGCATGGAAGGCTTCCTTTTGTTTATCCAGTCGCGTAAACCATTTGAACAAGAAGTGCATATGAAATGTGGCCCCCCAAAGCATATCTTGGTCTCTAAGTGGACATCCGAAAAGTAGTCTCCGTAAAGTTTTCGAATATCTTTCGTAATAGTTCTCTTCTGTGACTTCAGAGTGAGTGAACCACACACATATCAAAATGTATCCGGATGGTTACTTCATTCTAGAGGCATATTGATTGATTTTACTTATGAAGATAAATTCAAGATGGTTGTTTAGATTACATAATGACGTCATGTGGAAGTTCCCAATTCCCAAGACTATGAAGAAAAATTTTAATCGAGGTCCGTATAGGTCAATGCTTACGTAATATGCCCGCAGAAAATTGTGAATAATGTTCAGATATAATCTGCCTCATCACAAAAACTAGACGTGATAGAGAAAAACTGCTTGCATATTTAGAATCAGCGTCAAAAATCCTATATAGATGAACTAATAATTTGCTTGATGAAAAATCACTGTTGACCAGTGCTATTAATCGCATAGTGAATTGTATTCTAAAATTGAAAAATTTGCCAGTTATGGCTAAACCGAGATATAGTATGCTGTTAGATAACATTTTCTAATAAAGAGACAAAAACATTAAAGATTAATTGCACGCATTATCAATCAGAATGAGCTAAAAACAAAAAAGGATATTGCAATCATTTACTCTTGTATGAAATGAAACTTGAGATATCATATTTTCACTTGGGGTTATCTTTAGTTAAATGCTATTTTAGTAACAGCAAATGAAACTACGACACGTATAAGGTGTTTAGAGCAGACTCACATCTCTGCGGGGGAAGGTGGTGAGAACTTTGTACTCGTCTATGTGAAAGCCCTCAGATGTGATGTAGTCGAAGAGAACCTGAAGCGAAGAGGAGCCGAGAAATCTCCTCGTCTTCATCTGACCGTCTGGACACTTGACTCTAATGGTAGCTGTCTCAGCAGTGCCTGCTGGTGGTTCAGGGGGAAGCTGACTAGCTAGTGACTGTTGTAGAGCCTGAGAAATATTTTTTAAAAAGTAAACACGCATGATAGTGAAATGATCAACTATGTTGATATCTATCACTTTTTAATACCACTTGTTTAAACCGTTAGGCAATTTCGACCATTTTCCGGCTGGGATTCGAACCCACGAGAGTTCAATTCACCTTAGGATCTGTCATTTAAAACCTCACAACGTTAACTCTACGCTATTTACACATTCTAAATAATGACTACATAGTCATAGTTCACAATGAAATCTAGCACTTACAAGTAATAGTGTTTTATCAACAACGCAAAGTCTATCGAGCAATATTCGTGGTGAATCAATAGCCAACGACCGTTGTAAAGCTAGTAAAATTATCACAATGACAGCTTACAGCGACATTGTTAGTATGTATCGTTTAACTTTTATAAGTATGATTTTAAATAACTGAATACTAGCCACGGTCATAATACTTCCTATATAAGCAGTAGTCATTGATACATTATAATATAATATATATAACAATGTATTACATTGCTACAATATCCTATACATCAAGTACACGATCTCACACTGTCAATTAATCAATCAATCAATCAAATGAATCAAGTCCATGAATCCATCAACCAACCTGTCTGAGCGCCTCTTCCTCCTGAAGCTTCACCTCGTGATTCTGTCGTCTCCTTTCTTCCTCTTCTTCTCTCTGTCTCTCAGACTCCTCTTGTAATCTCCTCGACTCCATCTGATCACGGTATAACACAAATAGCTTGAAATAACCTCAATCTAACCATGTCAGTCTTCTACACATGCACCATAAAATCTTTATTAACACCAATAATAATGGTCATCATAATCTTCCCTTGAATCCCAGCTTAACTATGGTCTGAAGAAGAATAGACTCCATTCCATTCATTTTAAAAATTTCTGTCGCAATTTCTTGAGTGTAGGCACTCACCAACCGAATGCCCTTTCTAACGTTGGTTTTGATCCTACTGCATTGTCGGCTTTACGACACGTGCAGTCCATGGTTGGTCTATACTTCAGCAAACCGGACACAACACTGGTAAATTGATTATTAGCATTAATATAAATAATACTTATATTAATTATTTTAATTAAATAAGTAGTAGTAATAAATATATCTTTTTACTATTAACATTACCTTTAATTTAACAACAAAAAAGATTTATAATAAATTACCTTTAAACATCACAAAGTTAAGTGATCGGTGAAAGTTCATTCCAAAAGTGTATATAACAGCAGAATATTCAAAAGCCCTACGAAATTAACGTACCTCACTTTTATTACAGAAAACATACTTATCTACTGATACCCCATCAACAGTTATAATTACAAATAACCATACAGAGGATAGAGAAAGTAACTAAAACTACAAAATAATAATAATAAATTGATAAAGGTTTAACGTCCGTTTCCTCATCCAGGGATGATGTCAGGGACGTCCCTACAGCAGACATCACTACAGATCAATTCACCCAGACCAATCTGCAAAAGAAATGTGCTGAGTTGCTCAAAACACTAACTACGAAAGGAGACTCCGCAGCAAATGCGGTTATCATGTGTCTAATAGTTGTCAAGTGTGCAATAGATGACAAGAAAGGTACTGTTAGACATTCAAGCACGCCGCAGCGACAAACCTTGGCCCTATCGACAGCCAGTGACTCCTGATATGCCGCGTCCTGCTCTGCCAGCATTCTATCACGAGCCTCCCTCTCCTCCTACAACACACAGGCAACACATCGCATTTAATGCTCTTTATTACTAACAGCATTTCATTACCTGATCACAATGCAGGAGATTAGATGTTCTGTTACCATTATAGTGATACAGAATAAAGATAAATGATCGTCAAAGTCTAAACTCAGCTTTCACAATTTAATATAATTCACAGATCCCTTCATCCTCCATGATTCTCTAATTCAAAATTATTTTTCCCTTTTATTTTCCCTGATATCACCTACTTTACTGAGCTTACCGTCTCAGTCCAGTGCTCTGCTACACGGCAGGTTCAATGTATATATTCCAGTATATTCCTATATATCAAGACGAGGCTAAGCAGAAAAAGCGGATGACAGTAAAAAAAAATCTCAGAGGTCACACGTTTTAGAAACAAAAGGATTAGCATTTGACAAAAGATATAGACTCAGGAAGAGCTAGCAACTAACGGGTTGGTGGACTGCTCAAAACTATTAGTATAACGAGAAACAAGGAGCGGATACTAAACAACAAAATCAAAAGACAACAAAACAGAGAAGAGGAACATTTCTAACCTCTTCCTGTATATCCTGTAGTTTCTGTGGTTGGCTCAGCTCAACGACGTGCATTAGATGTGACATGCAGTGATCCAGAGTCTCGTTCCCTGCAACAAACGTAACACCTTAGTTAACAGCTAATTAAAGCTATCAGACTACTTAATCAAGACTACGTGCATAGAATGAAACCAGTTCAATAGAAAATATGATACCAACATGTGAATAGTTTGAGGTTCAAATATTAAAGTCCAGTTGCAATTAAAAAATAAACATTGCCATTAAATTTAACAAAGTAAAGAAACTCCCTTTGACATTTGACTAAACATTCAGAGCAAAAAACAGTCTAATAGCCATAGAAACAAGTCACAGCTAACTGCACTGAACTTCTAAAAGTTTATGAATATAAATAAATATTATAGCATAAATTAATTATTCTATCTAAAGTACAACAATGTCATATAGTATCTTTTTGATTATTTATTTAGCTTATACGTTAATTCAGGTAACCTGCTGTACTTATAAGGTAGCTTGACGTTGACAGACCACCAGCAGGCAGGTTAGAGGGCACTCCTCTATGATACGTTAAAGGATGTGTGATTGGCCTCAGTTGAGAAGAGGCAAATAGCGAATATTTTGTACATTAGTGATTATGACAAGTTATGGAAACCAAATAGAGTCAAACCTTGTATGACTTGTAGAACTTCGTTGGTCCCACGAGATCTGGATATTAGAAGCATTAAAGGCAGTTGATCAGGTTTGAAAGCCTTCACTGTGTTGCTGGCTACCGTGCCAAAATACTGAGTGCAGAGTTGTAGCAGTCTAAATGTAGCAAATATGCCACATAGAATTTAGTTGTAGCACTATAAACATTGCAAATAGCAGTACAGAGATGCGCTAGTCTAAATAACTGCTTGTAGCAGTTTAAAGGCAACAAATACGCAAAACACAACCCATACACCATGACGGTAAATTAGAGTCAAAGAGATCCTAGGGCAGTCAGTATTGATCAGTGAAAAAGTCAATGCCAATCCAATGTGCAGAAATCGAAGCCCTTCCAGATGTAATTGAATAAACAATAATGGGTTAGTCAGACATCATCGATAGATGATAAAACACATATATTATGTATATAATACATATAGTTTATACATATAGTGAGAACTTAGTTGAATTTAAGTTCAGCATCTAACAAACAGGAATACTAGCAGAGAACAAATCGATAATTAATTACACCTCCCCTGATTATGCAATACAAAATGTATTATACATTAAAAATGTATATACATAAAAATCATCAAGCAGCAGAATGCAGACAAGCAAAGATGAACTACTCACACGTTCTTGTTGGACTCGCACGTGAGATCCCAGGCCCAGAGTATGTAGTTGTGAGCGAGGTAGTCGACCATCTGCTCCGTGCAGAGGATCTGAGAGCAGAAGACGTTCGCCTGAATGCTGTAGTCGTGGTGTAGATAGATTGCCAGCAGCTTCCTCTACTCAATGCGTAGTGACACAATATAAGAGAAATCTTCAATAGAACTTGTCAAATTTGTCCAGTTGTCCGATCGGAGGACAGGCACCGTTTATAATCTCGTTTACTTATATATATGGTTATCTGGAGCCAGTGGCGACGTCGGTAAGATCTTCAACCCCGGATCAGTATGTGTTGGGTTAAAACCGTGGGCTCGTTCATCACAGACATCGTCTTCGAGTGAGGATACTGACGTTAACATTAGCTTTTTTTAAAGTATGTTTTTGTAAATCTCATAATGATTTATTTATAGTGACATGTGCTGCTCCACAATATCATCTTGGACGAGAAAGAGAATCTTAATTATGAAGGTAAGACTCGTAAGATTGCTTTTACTCATATTTATGAGTGTTATTGTTTAGTGCATTTAGAAGGATATTAACTGCTCCTAATGATTCTTTATATATACATGTATATATATATATATAATATATACATATAGATATATATTTATATGTAATATTCTATATATATATATATATATATACATGTATATATAAAGAATCATTAGAATCATAGAGAATCAATATATATATATATATATATATATATATAAATATAAAAATTCCCCCATAATAAATAACAAAAAATTAAACAATGATAAATAATAGTAATAATTGTTTAACGCCCCATTCCTCATCTATGGGTGAAGTCTGGGAAGCCCTCACAGCACACATAACTACAAAACAATTCATCCAAACTGCTCAGCAAGAACATATATGAAAGAGAAGCAAGATATCAAACGACGCACATACAGTGAGTGACGATGGTCGTGGTCGATACTGTTATCCATGGAGGGAAGAATGTGTCTAAAGCTTGACAGAGAAAGTTGAAAGTGAAGATCAAGAGCTAAGATTAGGAGGTAAGGCGTTCTAGAACATATCATGAATAATAACGTTCATAAAACATAAGCTACTCGGATAATTATCGACTCGAACTCTTTAACACAATAATTTACAACTAATTAAAAAGAAATAATTTCGTAAATTGACGACAATTTAAGAACTACAAAAAAAGAAGACGGAAAAAATATACATATTACTGCGCTGCTATAGAATGATTAGTTACCTCTTTAGCCTTGCACTGCAGAGCCTCTTTAATTGCATCTTCTAATGAACCAATGTAGAAGACAGGATGTGGTTCTTCAAATCTACAATCAATTGTATGAACAACGAATCAATATAACCAAGTTTGTCATCAGCTCTACAATCATGAACAATATAACTAAGTTTGCCTTCAGCCCTATTAAAATTATCTAAATGCTACCGATATTTCAGAGAGAAATCAGTTTCAAGGAGCTCACTGCTGCAAATACAATACGCAGTTCTCTTCAAAGATATCAACAAATCTAATGAGTATTTAACAAATACATTAAATCAGTTGATACTAAAACAAATTATTCAGATTCAAATATGGCTAAATATACAAGTAGACCACAAAAAATTTGAACAGTAATTAAACTACTGTATTGAAAATCATGTACAGATAACAGGAAGGAGGTGTAAGTGCTTACCTCTGAGAGAATTCCCTAAAGAAATGCTCAAGTGCTTCCTGCTGGTTGCTACAGTTGCTTGGCACTGAAAAACAATAATAAAGCATGCAGTGTTATAAAATATTATCTGATGGTATATAGGGCTGACACAAGGAATTAACTAATAATAATAAAAATAATAACAACAACAAAGGTTTAACATCCTTTTTCATATCCAAGGATCATCTAAGGGACGTCTCCACAGCACACATCACTACAAATCAATTCTCCCAAACCGATCTGCAAATGACAGATGCTGAAGAAAAGTAATAGAAACACTAAGATGTAATATTCATACTAGACATTATTTAAATTGGTATACAGCCAATACTATGTCAGCTTTAGTCTTATATTACATCTTATAAATTTTATTTGATATAATTCTCTATTGCAGGGAAGATAGTTTGACATATTATAATATGCACGATGCTCCTAACAATTCTTACCATATTTCATGAAAATTTAACAGCAAATGCCAAAAATTTTATAATTTCTCATTTATATTCTGGTTAAAATTGTTTAAATCATCTTCACTACTTTTCTTCTCTAAAATAGAAGTTGATTTCACTAAAATTAAACAGTATAGTAACTGGCGATAAAACCAATTATAGCATGACAGGCTGTTTATATGTCGTCTGATAACTATATAATTATACTATAATTAATTATAATATAATTATTATCAGACGACATATGCAGAGCCTGTCACGCTGACCATACAGTACGGATATATAGATACAGCATCGAGCATAATGACACATCGAGCATAATGACAACATCGAGCACTATATATAGATACAGTAGACACAGATAGACATAGATATAGAACTGAGACGTGGACGTACTGAGAGGTCTGACAGATCTACAGATGGCGTCGTCAGCGTCTATGATCTCAACATCATCGTGATCCATCGACTCATCCTCTGAATCTATCTCTATCTGTAAATAATCCAAAATAAAATATGTCCTTAAATCATCCTGTTCTATACAACATACCTTAAAATAAATACCCCCATCTACTAGCATCAAATACACCAATAAAATGGTTCTGATCAACTGGTAAAAAGCACACACTGGACACAATCTCAGAATCAGCCTTATAGCTCATTAGGCACAACTAGAAATATAAGTTTATATCAACCTAGGAAGAGTTTCATTCTAAAGTCTTACTGTTAGTCACTAGAGGTTCCCAGATTTTGCTGTGGATCAATGGAGCTCTATTCACTCCGTACAAAACACTTAATATGTACGAGTCAAAGAATAAAATTTTCAGTCAATGTGTTGCATTGACACTAACAGAATGAGGCACTAATGGCAGAATGTGCAATCAATGTGGCACTAACGGATTAGATAAAATAATTATATAATTATTAACTATGACTTTGACATAAGAGTATTAGAGCGAACCTGATTGGCAGAACTGGATGAAGCAGCATTACGAGCAGGATGGAGCGGCGGTCTAGTGAGAGATGAGAGACTGCCTGAGGTGGAGGGGCCACACGACCTCACAGTGAAGACATGCGTAGGGTGAGATATACCACTGTCTCCTAGCGTCGTCTAGTACAATTAATCAGCCGATCATTCAATCAATTAATAAATCAATCAATCGATCAAAGAAAACAAACAATCAATAAATCAATCAATTGATCAATCAATCAATCATTCGATCAATCAATCAGTCAATAAATCAATCAATCAATCAATAAATCATTCAATCGATCAATCAATCAAGCAGTCAATCAATCAATAATTATAAATTATATATATATAAGGGTTTAAAATCTGTTTCCTCATCCAGGGATGTTAGGGACGTCCCCACAGCACACATCACTACAGATCAATTCACCCAGACCAATCTGCAAAAGAAATGTGCTGAGAAGTAAGATCCTACACGAAAGCCAGTCTGGCAATCAAAAATGATAACAAAAAAATCAACCAATTCATACACAATGTAATTTTAAAGGAACTAAACTCATAAAGGCTTTCATTAGTCAGAATTAATAGAATGGACGACAGCATCCCAGAGAGCAAGACACAATACTCAGTAAATTTGTTCACCGAACCCAACAATCGACAGTGCTTTAGTATGAAGAGTTGCTACGATAAAATTGCCACAGAGCTGAATGAGAACAATAACAAGTTAGGGAGATCACCAGAATGCTTAGCACGCTAAAATAGTAGCGAATGTGACTTGGTAAAATGAGCTGACATTAAGATATAGCTAAAAAAACACAGAGTACTACATAGCAAAATAAGTTAATCTACAGGTTTATAATGCACAGCATTACGTACTGAATCTGAGACATCCGGCCATCCTGTCCACGCCTGATGACGTACATTGATGTTAGTTAGCGTGAACACGTCTACTTTTACCTATACACACACAAATGCTATTAATTATATTTATACAAACATCAAAAAATGCAATAGTAATAATTAATATACCTATTTTAAATCATTGGATGGGTTTTCGTACACCTACCCTACTTAAACACTTGTATTATACTCTGACTGGATCAATTTGTTTCACTGGCTCATCCCATCTGATCAGCAACATCGTAAGAAAGAATAGATCTATGCCAACAGATCAAATTCAATTTCAGGTATTGCACATGTCACTAAATATTACGCACTGTTTTAATTTTCTTATTGTGTGGTCTGATATTTAAGACCACACAAGACTAGCATAGCCGTTGGATGAGGAACTAGGCCATAAATGCCTATCTACTCATAAATCATCTCACTGAATTACATTAGCACTGGTCATGATTGAGATACCTCGTGGATGGTTCTCTGGGCAGCGTAGTTGAGAGTGTACGTCCTGTCAGCCTCCTCGTGATGTATGCTCAGCTCATACACACGAGCAGCCAGGTCCTCTGCTTCCACTCTGAGCATAATACAATACAATACATGTTAATACAATACATGTTAATACAATACATGATAATACAATATACATGTTAATACAATAACTGCTAATACAATACATGATATTACAATACATGATAATACAATACATGTTAATACAATACATGATAATACAATACATGTTAATACAATACATATTAATATCATATAATACTCATACACATACACAGCCAGGTTCTCTGCTGCCACTCTATGCACAACACACATGTTAATACATTAAATTACCAGTCATGAAAAGGAATAACAAAATAGCAACTATTAAATCAGTCTTATAGATCAACCTCCTGTCATGAAGCTACTATAATTTGATATTTTAATTAGAACAGAAAATATGAATTTCAATTTAAATTAGAATTCTGTTATTTCAAAAGAAGGTAGAACGATTAAGTGACTCGGGTCACAACTGCTATCGCATGAGAACAAGATCAAGAGCTATAGGATGATAGACGCACCTCTGCACAGCGGCCGTGTGGGGACCTTGAGGCAGTTCAGGCGTGAGCAGGTACAGAGTGTTCTCCTTAGGCAGTCTCAGCTGTCGCAGTAGATCCTACAGCAGCGATCATCAAACGATAAAAATTAAATAAACCGTACCATAGCAAGCTACAATCTAGTTATGCACACCACAGAGTTACTTGTAATGCCCACACCACAGAGTTAATCGTAATGCCACTACAATAGCCCATGATAAAATATACACCACCAGATGAAACCTCTTTACTAGATGCCTGACACGAGTAGTAATATACAGAAAAATTCTTATTCACCAATACAATAAATATCTCTCTAGAAATATCAGGATATATAGACATAGATAATATCAGGATATATAGACATAGATAATATCAGGATATATAGACATAGATAATATCAGGATATACACAGTGATTTATTCATTTACAGTAATTCTTTGCCAAATATTCTTCGCTTGTGTTCTTCTTTTCCAAATTTCTCTTGCAGGCTTAAGATTTATCTCTCCTAACCATCTATCCTGACTATCGTTTGGTAACAGAAGCATCCTACTTCTATTCAGCACATGTTTTTGCAGATTGGTCTGGGTGAATTGATCTGTGGTGATGTGTATTGCAAGGATGTCTCAGATATCATCCTTGGAAGAGGAAATGGATGTCAAACCTTTATTATTATTAATATTATTATTCTTAGTCTTAATATTATTAATAAAAATATACCAACATAAACCCTTTTCAATCAAATTAGGTTTTAGATGTCTATAAAAAAAGACAGCAGTTTTGGATGACAAGGAATCACGAAAACAAAGTATAATTGCTCAAAGAAAAATATAAATAATCAGTTTAAAGACTACCTACCGTGTCTCGAATCATTGCGTCAGCCTTGTTGGGCCAGCCGTGTAACTCAAGATAATTGGTTGGTATATTTATCTCTGCTGATAGCAGTTCCTTCAATCTTCCTGGAATAATTAAATAATTACTTTAAATCAATAGACAATTATTTGATCATTATCAAATCATTTAACTTCAAATAAATAGAAGATAACAATAATTGCTAGAGTAGAGAAGCACAAATCACAGTTTAGCAACAATTATATAAAGATTATAAAAAAATGTAAATAGAACGATAAGTAACTAGTGTCATGCCACCAAGAGTATGACAGTAGTCTCTCATTCTAGCATTAATCAGCAAGCAAAAAATTGTCGCAGGCTATATTGTTAACAATACTTAAAATAAAATTGATCTATTTTATAAAATAGAATAGTAATTTTATAGCTATTCTATAAAATAGAATAGCTCATTGTAATAGATAAGCATAACCTACCGACAGTTTCGTGATCGTGAACGGACAGGGTAACAACTAGTTCTCTGTACTGTATGAAGAACGTGAGTAGCCTAAGGGCATTCTGAGTGGGACCCAACCTAAGACCCGTCGATAAACCCAATCCAGCCACACCCGAAGAACTGTCATAGCCGTGACCCGATAAATCATTGTGAATCTGTGATAAACCTCTTCCTGCATCACCACCAGTGTTCACCACGGCGTCACCGATGGGAATAGGATCTATACGAGATCCGGACGGGCAGGCAGAAGGTCCTGAGCTATCCACTGAGGAAGATAGAGGGGACTGCCTGGTGCCACCTAAATCCACATACTGCGGGGAGTCGTGACTTGCCAACATATTCTGAACAGCCTCCTGCGTAACAGTAAATTAATATTAAGGTTTCATTTGCGTTAAAGGCAAGACATTAAATTAATCCTAAGGCAATACTTCTATTGAACTAAACATTAGTCAAGACGACACATAAAATGTCATCATTATCACAAGTTTGTCTAAAATTGTAAGAAACATCTAGTTACCAAATGTTCCAGAAAAAACTGATAGAAAACTTAGAATAAGGGTTACGGACATTTTAATTAATACTAGATTTATAGCTTAACACTCATCGCGACTAATTTCATAGGAGATTGACTATGATAATTTCTGTTAATGATAATATTTAGTAATGATACTGTGACCGATAATTCTTGAGTACATGGAACACAGAAGTGCAGACTAATTGAGAATGAATACTCAACGTCTGAATGGTTGTCACAACCCTTAAGCTACTTGCCATTTCTATTGTCACATACACTGTTTGAATATACTGAAATAAAAAGTTTAAGAAACAATCAGAGAAGACAACTCTACCTGTAAATTCCAGTCGTGCTGCTCTAAGATAGCAATACACATACTTAGATCTTCTAAACCAGTAAAATTCTGAAATAAAACAAACCAATACAATCTACAGCCAAAGCAAATTTTACAATAACGCTAAACCAGCCGCGCCATATAAGAAGACAATACTAGAACATAAAGCTGAAATAGAGAGATAGTTGAAAAGCATGAAGAGTATGATTGAAATATAATCAGATACACCTGTGGTATTTTGCATCTGTTTCAACATATGTTACATAATTTCAATATGCAACAGCAACCACAGCTGGACCAGACTACTAGCTCGATGAAACTATTCAGTGCCATAGTTGACGGGCCAATGGTGTAACGTTAAGATGTGCCAATCTCTGTTGCATAATTGTTTAAATGATCACATATTGTTAGTCATTTATTCCATCAATTACTACTTAGAAACTTTTTATTTAAAATTAAATTAAAATTTAGAAAATATTAACATAAATAATATCAATATAAATAAATGACAACAAAGAGATAGGTCTCTATAATTTTTTATTTTCTTTCGCTATATTTATTTTGCGAAGCGAAAATAGCGGAATACATATTTAATAATCTACGTTTAAAGTTCATCGTTAATTAATTTAAATTCATCAAATGATCATCATTGTGCAGATATTTTAATTCACAATCATCAAAACCGTTAGTCACAATGATTTGCGCATTATAACAACAGTAAATAAACATCGAATCCTTCCCTTCTATACCCTGTACGACGTAAATAAATCGTTACTTTATCAATCGAACATTGAAGATTAGTATTGGATTGTATTTATAAGAGTTTGGTAATAAAAAGATGAAAAGATAAGCTACAACAAACGATAAATTCGTACCTGAAATTCGGCAACAATACCATCTCTGTCCGCCATTGTTGTTTCTTCTTTCCAAAGTAGTTAGCGAAATGTGGCCAAAGAAAAATTTTGTTTTGAAATGAAATCTTGCGAACTCTAAATGTTACCATAAATTCCACATCACCAATACAACAAAATATCTAAAAGGAAAAGCTTTATCGTCATCTATGACAGCATCCTGCGCAGTTGATAAACAATCAAGACTGCGAGCAAGTGCTTAGATCAAAGATATAGAATAAGATATAGAATAAGTAATTATTTATTCTATGGTCTAAAGTAATTTGAGGATTCTGAAATACATGTATTTGAAAGAATTATTTTTCAAACACCTAAATCATGCTCAAAGATCTTTAAAATAAGTAGATATGACATGACTGTTGTTTCAGCGATACCAGTTTTGTAATAAGAGCGACTTGATTTCTAGCATGCTCCATTTAATCGTGAGGGTAAACAAAGCCCCTTTGTCATATGTTTATTTAATAGTAATTTCTGTAATTTTGGATTTATTTCATTATATTCGGCCTCCAAACGGTTTTAAGATTATGTATTGTTGCGCATTTTGGTATACAAATTCCAGAAATTCGGAAACTAAAGAACGGGGAATACCCTTCAAAAGATTTGAAATAAAATTTGTTTTATTTTGTATTATCAATATATGCATCCAATTAATAGGAATTTGTTTCAAATAATTTTTTGTCATGACGATATATTTAATAGATGTAACGATATATGTGCTACTAAAGTGTTTCATTATCTTTTAAAAGCTTTTCAAATGTTCAAAAACTTCATTATTTTATGCCTTTAAATAACGATCAGCTGATATTGTTTACCTCTGGTTAGCAAAATTAGTTGTTGGTATCTCTGCAATTCTTGAATTCAATGTTTACAATGGTTGAGATTGCAGTTGACACTTCTACGGTTTTTCTTTATTCTATGATCATGCTAGTACCTATAATGTATAATAAATATTGGTCACGTATTTCCCTCTTGGTGCACTGTCTACCGGCAGGTCCATGGTATAGACCTTTTATATTATGTAGCGGTAACTCTGTTCACATAATAAACAAAGCCTAGTGGGAGTGTGGGGATGGGTGTGTGCTTGTATTTCCGGCTGGCAATATTCTATATAGTCGCATATATTTCTTATGTATTTCTTCAATTACTAACATAATGGTGTTTTAAATAATTACAAAAAATATATATTTCAATTTCTTGTTAAATGATGATAAACATATGTCTTAATTTGCAGTTAATATATGTCTAGATAGAATATCTAGAGAGGATATTTTACACTTTAAGGATATATTACATTGCAGTTGCCTTCCTCAAAATAATCAATTTTATGATGCAATGTGGCGCCGCTCCAACGACGAATGAAAAAATACATAAAATGATTTTTCAAAGTAAACACCTCTTATTAAAGGTCTATAACAAAGCCTGCACGCTTCACTGTCTTCCGCTTTCCTCTTCATGTCCACATTTGAGTGGGTCTTTAAATAATCTAACATTCCTAATCCCGGCCTTCCTCGATCTGTCTCTATTTCTTTCCATTCTACCTTCTATGACCTCTTTTAGTGGACTTTCTCCCTTAGAATGTGTCCTATCCAACTCTTTTTCTTATTTCTTAATACATTTATCAACTGCATGTGTATCTATATATACCAACTCTCTCCATGCAGAACTTTCTAATTACAAATGAGAAAGTTCTTCATGGAGAGAGTTCATGAGCCTTTTGAGTTCATTTAATCCTTTCCGTTTTTCTCGATTTCAACATTTCCAATGCCTCTACTTTCCTGTACCTTTCTTTCTTAAGGTCCATGTTTTACATCATAACTTCTACACACACCCTTGCGCACGTACACTGTCCTATGCATACACATAAACACACGCACACACAAGCATACACACTTAAGCATCATACACTTACACTGACATATACACACATAAGCAATTACACACTTGTTTTCATGTACATGTAGATAACTCTTTTGTTTGATTCTACATCGCAAAATTTTAAGATTAAATATTTTATTATATATTGTTTAATTATTGACTGTAAAGTGTCCAATTGTCTAACACCAAAACGTATTCATGTACAAAGCAAAATAATCGGGTAAAAGCCTGCAGTATAAATCTTATTGGAGCTTCTCTCTCTCTCTCTCTCTCTCTCTCTCTCTCCCTCTCTCTCTCACTCACTCGCTCTCGCTCGTTCACTCTCGCTCGTTCACTCTCTCTCTCTCTCTCTCTCTCTCTCTCTCTCTCTCTCTCGCTCTCACTTTCTCTTGGAACTCTTTCTCTCTTTCTCTCTCTCTCGTATGATGCATTGCCTATTTGCAGGTCCACGGCATGATTTAGGACTCAAATCACCCATCATCCCTAATCTCTCTGTCTACGTCTAAAAATTTTCCTCCCATTCTCCTCTCAATTACTTTTTCAGCAAACCATACCCTCTCAGTACATAGCCTATAGCCATCCTGTTTTTTTAAAGTTACATTTCGAACGCTCCCAAATTTCCCCATATATTGCTTTCACAAAGTCCATGTTCGCAACTGGACCGGAGCCTGGTTCACACTAAAGTCCTTTTTCTTCGTGGGTTTTCTCAATCTTGTTGTTATTAGCTTATTTCCTCTTACTGAAGGCCTTTTTTGCTTGAGCAATTCTACATGAGTTACTCTACATACATTCTATGTTATTTCTGTTCCAAATTTCCCAGCTTCTGATATCATGTGTTCTAAATATCTGAAAAAGTAGCAATTAAACATGTAGCAGTCACACCTTGATTATCGGCGAATCTTGCATCTTAGAAAAGTTTATCGCAAATATTGTATCCCTTATTCACAGTTATGCATTACTTTCAGCATCCTTGCCTCTACGTAAATGTTAAATAGAAGACTCTCTTTATGCCCAGAAGGATATTATTAAATCTATAGATTGTCTATAGATTAAACTACTACAGGAGAAAATCATTCAATTTTAGCAATTTACATAACTTAAAACGTAAAGACTAACACTTTCAAAGCCGTTTGCCTCATCTAAATTCGCTAATATTTATGAATAGCTTAATTTGCGCTGGTGTTGCTCCTCAAAGTCACAACCAAATTATTAGTTCTGGATAAAGTTTCAAAGTGGCGAGAGTCACAACCGTCGTGCCACATAAAGTCATGTTCTCTAATCATACAAATAGATTATCTATAGATCAAAATACTGAAGAACTAGACCTACAGTACAGGCTATGGTAAGACCGCAGTAGTAGATGAAGAAAGGCAGAGTGGAGGAAGCCTGGTTCTTATGGACATCCACTATGGCTCTGACTGGAGCCACAAGAGCTCTGTCCTGAGTGGTTTGTCCTGTGGTCAGCTTGTACTGATCATGATAGACAGCTTCGTTTCCAGATTTAGACAGCTTTACTGCGAATGTTTTAGAAAACAAATTATATGTCGCAGGATTGTCATCTTTATGATCAATGACGAATGACTGTAGTAACTCAAAAGTTGACTTTTTATCGAGTGGAGCCAGTACCGACTGAAGCCAGTGCCGATGTCGATATGTGGGATTCAAATCCTGGGCTCTCTTGTCACTGATATAGCCTTCAGTGAGGGAGCTGACATTAACATTAGCTTTTTTCCACTCTCAAAAAGAACATGAGCAATCATATATTATAGTGAAAGCTCACCCTTGAAAATATCTCCCACTTTTAATATATACATACATACATATATATATATATATATATAAATATATATATATATATATATATATATATATATATATTTATATATATAATTTCCTCCTTCGTTAAATCGGGGCCCCTTTTATCGTCTTCTATGATATTCTCTTCTAGGATTTTAAAAAAGAAGAGAATATCATAGAAGACGATAAAAGGGGCCCCGATTTAATGAAGGAGGAAATTTATTCTGCAATTAACAGTATGGAGAAGGGAAAGGCAGCCGGAATAGATGAAATCCCAGCAGAATTCTTAAAAATGTTGGAAGGAGAAACACTCAAAAAGTTATTGGAAGTATGTACGGAAGTGTACAGTACAGGTATTTGGCCAGACGACTTTACCAAGTCAGTGATGATTCCAATTCCCAAAAAAGCCAATGCTGTGGAGTGTTCGGATTACAGAACAATCAGCTTAATACCTCATGCATCGAAGATCTTATTAAAGATAGTAAATAATCGCATTCAGTCGAAAGCAGAGATGATACTGAGCAAGACACAATTTGGTTTTAGGAAAGGATGCGACACAAGAAAAGCAATAGGAGTAATGCGGGTTCTTTGCGAAAGAAGCTTAGAATATGGTAATGACGTTTTTGTATGCTTTGTAGACTTCGAGAAGGCCTTTGACAGGATTGATTGGATAACGATGATGAATATCTTAAAAAGAATAGGAATTGACTGGAGAAATAGAAGACTAATTTTGAACTTGTACATGAATCAAAGAGCAGTAATCAAAATCCAACAAGAATACTCAGAAGAAGGTGAAATAGGACGTGGAGTAAGACAAGGTTGTAGCATTTCGCCGCTGCTGTTTAACATTTACGCTGAGGCAATGATGGAGGAAGCCATGGAAGACTTGGAAGAAGGAATAAAAGTAGGAGGGAATTTGTTACAAGATGTACGATTTGCAGATGACCAAGGAATGGTAGCGGGCAGCGAGATTGGATTGCAGAAGATAATGGATAGGCTGAATGATACGACCCTAAGATATGGCATGAAGATTAATATAAAAAAGACCAAGGTTATGAGAGTGTCCAATAATAAAGGTGAAGTTAGTATCACAATAAATGGTACGAAATTGGAACAGGTAAGGAGTTTCAAATATTTGGGTCATACTATAACCGATGATGGGAAATGTGAGACAGAAATATGCAGTAGGATTGCACAAGCAAAAGCGGCCTTTGGTAGTAGAAAAGAACTATTAACAAAAAGTCTAAAGAAAGACACAAAGATAAAGATAGTGAAAACTTTGGTTTGGACCACGCTATTATATGGATGTGAAACATGGACCTTAAGAAAGGAAGATATTAGGAAACTGGAGGCATTGGAAATGTGGATTTGGAGAAGAATGGAGAGGATTAGCTGGACTCAAAAGGTTACAAATGAGGAAGTCCTGGAGAGAGTTGGCACAGATAGACAGTTGATAAATGTATTAAGAAATAGGAAGAAGAGATGGATAGGACACATTCTAAGGGGGGAAGGTCTATTAAAAGAGGTCATAGAAGGTAGAATGGAAGGAAAAAGAGGCAGGGGCAGGCCGAGATTAGGTATGTTAGATGATTTAAAGACCCACTCATATGTGGAAATGAAGAGGAAGGCGGAAGACAGAGAAGAGTGGAGGCGTTATGTACCACGGACCTGCCAGTAGGCAGTGCACTAAGAGAGAGACTAAGATATATATATATATATATATATATATATATATATATATATATATATATGTTTAAACTGCCATTCAGATTAGGGTCAAGTTTCCATTTCACCAGTCCTTTGAATATCGCAGGTTTTAATCTCTGATCAGCTCGACAAGGAATAGATCCCACGATTTCAGGAACAGAAGCAGCTTTCATGACGTTACCTGACCCTCTACTCAATGAGCTATTGCTCCATTTGAAGCTGATGTCAAATAAGACCATACAATTTAACTAAAACTATACACATTATATATAGACCTGCATAATAACATTTGCACACAGTTAATTTATACGATGGACAGTAAATAAGTTGGTGAGTGCAAGATTATAAAATCAACCGAGAGATTTTTTAATCTCTCGGTCACATGTCGTTGAAATTAAAATTGTCACGTTAGTTTATTTCATTAACATCTCTTCTTAAATAGAACTATTTCGAGTTCTAAGCGATTTTGCTAACAAAGTTGATTTGAACAAGGTTTGAAAGTGCAACGTTGAGGTTAAAGCATTTAGGCCGCGCCCACATAATTCATCATCATCATCATCATCATCATCTTCCCTTGAATCCCAGTATAACTAGGGTCGGGATACGAATAGATTGTCTAAAATCCTCTCTGTCCTACATCACATCATCATCGCGCCCACATAATTTTGCTGCAATAATCAGATTGGAATGGCTCTATAGAACCTTATCCGTGGATCTCGTCAATATTCAATTTACATACTTTAACAACAATGATATGGACACAGCAGCACCTTTAACATCATATAAATGTCATTAAACGTCACTAAGATGTCATATTAAAATCCATCAATCAATCAATAAGAATTTTACGTCTTTTACGTCCGGTTCCTAGCCATAAGGCAATGTCAGGGACGTCAAAACTATGACATGTTCTAGTAATATTCTTAAATCTCAACTCCCTCACCTGCTACATGAATCAGATAACTTTCGCCAGCTTTTCCTTTTATGAAGGCCCTCTCGGGTATAACCAACAATCGATTGTGTTTAATATTTTCCATCCACCTCATGTCCACCACGTCATCCTTGCACATGGCTTCAATGCTCCACGTATACTCATCCTCGTCACTCGTGTCATGGTTGACGGTGACAGCCTTTAGCTTTACCTGTTGTAGTGCGTCCGTCACACTTGCGCAGTTAGCGAGGCACTCTATGCGGACGCTGATGGGTTTCTTGTACATCATGACGAGTGTCTCAGCTTCGGCGAATCTTCCATCGAGAGCATATTGCAGCTGTGAAGTGAAGTGAACAGGCATTATAGTGAAATGATCAACTACGTTGATATCTATCACTTTTAATACCACATGTTTAAACCGTTAGGTAATTTTGACCATTTTCCGTGTAACCAGTCCAGTGAATATCCAAGATTTTACTCTCAGATTAGCGCGGCTAGAATTCGAACTCACGAGGGCTCTATTCACCTCTGGATCTGTCACTTAAAACTTCACGCTGTTATCCCTACGCCATTAAGACATTCTAGCTGTGACACAGAGGTAAAATAGTGTCATTGCACACTAATGGCACTAATGACATCGGCTGCGGGTCGGTATATGCGGGGTACAAATCCTAAGCTCCCGTCACTGACATCGCGTTCGAGTGAGAAAACTGACGTTAACATTAGCTTTTTTAAGAGCGGTCTGATCCTATGCTAAATTTACTAACAGCATCAGGGGCGTCCACACAAAGTTAATAACGAGGCAATTTGCGTCAGTAACCAAAGGTACTGAGTTTTGAAAAAGGAGGGGAGCTGGAAAAAAGGTACGAAGATTTAAAAAGGAGGGGTAAGAGGGAAAATTTGGCATCGGGAGATAGTCGAGGGGGAAATGGGTGTGCATGCGTCATTGCTTTAGGGGTAACTGATGAAAACTTTTAGGCAGGGGCGTTCGCGCCCCTGATTAACGGTTATCATCTTTTGCTTTTATACAGACATAGATGTATAATAACATAATAGGTATGTCTTTGGGGTTAGAGCTAGAGTTATGGTTTACGTTACGGTTGTGACAGGTCCAGCTTCTAGTAGAAGCGTTGAGCTCAAGAAGTTTTCATATCAGGTAGAAAATCGCCTTTAAATAACATTAAAAGCGTCTATAAAACTAGATCGAGAAATAATTAACTTCAGTTTTTTGCTACATGTAGCTTCAACAAAGTTTGCAACTGTACAATGAACAAGCGTAACCAAAGCTTCTAACTGGATTTCCAGTTGAATTAGTTCCTGGCCAAAGTTTCGTGTAGACAAACCGTACAAAGTCAAAATATAAAAACTTATTTTCCTCAATTACCGAAAAATTGTCCATCTTAAATTTACTAAGTAAATATGAGTTTCATACAGAATTACATTAACGGTTTTTAATATAAATTGATATTTTCTTACATGATTAGTCAATATAGTGTAGGAAATGATAAAAATAGTGTATTATAAAGAAATCTACAGTATTTAGCATTCATTTAAATCAGAAGAACTAGAAGAAATAATTAAGCCTACTCGGAATTAATTAATGAGTTCATTAGATATATAAAAATAAAATGCAATTTTGCAACTTACTTTGAATTTATACGCCGCAGGAAGAGTGGTATAGATGAAGTCTTTCGGATGTATCGTTATCTTATGAGAACGTATATCCTTCAACAAAGCTTCTGCATGCTTAGACATACATCTATCTTTAACTGTTTCTGTTGATTTATCTACATATTGAACAAGTAAATATAAAAAATCAAATTAATATCACTTGAGAACAGACTAATGTAGGTCAAGTAGGTCATATATTGAGCCAAATAGACCAGAAGAGCCAACTAATAAAATGATTAACTACCTCTGTAGTTAAACTACTATGGTGATTTTATGCATTAAGCCGCCCACTGCATATTTTGAATTTAGTATTACATGTATGCATCTTGAACGGATGAACCTGGTTTAGGCGAGTGAACTGCTGGAAATGTAGCAGAGTTATATATTCAAAGTGATGATGCTAACCTATCCGTGAGTAGAAGGAATTAATTTAATATTTAGACTTCTGCGTGGCGCACCTCTAGGAAAAAAATCTCAGATGAAAAAGTTAAATACTACATATATTAGACCTCGTGAGTAGATATGAAGAATCACCTCACATAAAAACTTGGAGAAGTCATTTACTGTAATATGGATCTGAGATTTGACAGTAGAGTGAAAGATAATTTTCTCTCTTACAAACATTCTTTCAGTTAATTTTTCAGTTGACCAGCATGAGCACATGATACGTTTTTACTGAAGTAGTCTTCCAATACGGTAATTACAAGCGACTATTAATGTACGAATAATCGTAAATATAAGAATTTGTGCAACATTAGAGATAACTACCATTGTTTGATACTTCCACAGGCTCACACGACCAGGAATATCCTTCGTTAGGATTTAGTCCGGGTCCTGGTTGTTCCTTTTCCTGCACTACCACCGAAGATATCAATATCGGGTCATTGATCTTATCTAAAGAAATAAATATCAAGTCTTAGCAGAAATTATAGCTTTTTTAATATAAAGTCTTAGCAGGAATTATAATTGTTTTAAATATTAAGTCTTAGCAGAAATTATAGCTCTTTTTAATATTAAGTCTTAGCAGAAATTATAGCTCTTTTGTAAGAGATAAACAACTAGGAAAAAGAATATCTACGAAAAGTTAAAAGGCAATTAGATAGGTCTACTGCTTTCCGTCGTGGTGTGAAAACATTGTTGTGGTCGCGTAGTTTTTCTACATGAAAGTAAAGTACCATACACGAATGTATGTTTATTATGAGTATTTTGTATTATGAAGTCTGGAATGAGTGTTGCTGGATAGCGTAAAGTTCCGCTCATATGTAGAAATTTTTACTAGTTTAGATATTAATTTAAATGTAATTGTTATTCAGCTCATGATTACAATTGAACTCTTCCTGTAAAGTAGTCTCGAAGACCGAGTTCGGCCATGACACTGCTATATAAGTTTTTGTTGTTAATAAAAAATATTGCAAATCGTTTCCGAGAAATTCAATTTTAATTAATTAATGTAATTTATAAATTAGGACAACATAACAATTTGAATGAAATAAGGGTTTCATTCGTTTATATTGAATAATTAATGCATGACCTTATCCATGTAACTAGATGCCATTGTACACACTGGTACAATGGTATCCAGTACTTGTGATGGTATTTTGGTACACCTTAAATTATAAAATCTTTAGACAATAGAGTTAAAATTGTGTCGTTATTTAATAACTTAGACTTTGTTCAAGTTTGTTGCTTAACTCAGTACGTTTTAAATTTCGACATATTTAGTCAGTGTGTGAGTATGACAATTAGTTGCTTAAGATAATTGAATGCACTTCAAATCATAAAAGAGCAATGCAATAAAGAATATAAAAATGAACATACCTATTAGAATTAAAGGCGGTCCGGTAATGCGGATTCTTAGAGGTTTGGGAATAACTGAAATATACGCGTAGTCAACGTATGTGGTACCATCGTAGTCAACCTATGAAAATTATTAAATACATTTCACATGTAAAATCAGATTAGTAGAATCACAAGTAGGTATCTTTTGACTGATTTTTTGGATTTTGCAATTTGCACCGTTTTGGGCCTTCTTTTTTCTGACTGGTTTGGATTTGTCTCAATAGTGCTCGCTGTTGTCATAGATGACAGTAGCACTCTAATTGTTGCTATAATTGTCATGGGTAGGAGAATATTGATGTTGCTTTTTGAGCCGTATGCGCAAGTTATAACTTTCACAGATAATTATTATTAGTTTGAAGAAACGTTAAAATCCTTTTATAATAGAATTCTGATAGTAAAACTCATAATAATATACTAACTATTAATATTCTTAGAGAAAATATGATTATATGAGTGATGGCTAAGTAAAATAAAGTCTTAGACATTCTGTACCAATTGCATTTATATTATTGTTATGAACCTCTTAGTCTTGACAATCAATACTATTATCAAAAATCATAAATCACAGATCTCGATCAATGACCCGTTCATTTAGTAGAATCATGATAGTGCAGCAATGATCAATTCAGCAAAGTTAAAGGATTTGTTCATTTGATCTTGATGCACTGTTATTATTCATAGCATCTCATCATCATCATCATATTCCCTTTAATCCCAAATTAACTGGGTTCGGGATACGAACGGACCTCCGCTCCTCGTTGTCCCATACCATATCAAAATCTCTTCCATTCGTTTTAGAACATTTTGTGGCAATTTCTGGAGTCTAGGCGCTCACCATCCGAATGTCCTTTCTAACGTTGGTTTGGATCTTAGTGCTTTAGTCATCTACGCTTCGTGCAGTCACCGGTTGGTCTATTCTTCAAAAAACCTGTACACAACACGGGTAAATTCATAGCATCTACTAAAATAAATACAATTCTATTCAGAACCTGGGCTCGCACTGTATAGGTTGTGTAGTCCAAGGTGTCAGGTTTAACAAGAAGCATATTGGAGTTCTGGCAGGAAGAAAATCTATCCTCCTCGATGTATTCAAATCCTGGCTTACTGGCACCGAACGAAGGCTTCAATTTCCAGTTAACTATCAGGGATTCATCCAGTCTTTCAACCACCTTGGAATTTTTATAATTTTTACAACTTATAGTCACCTGAGCGTAAAAGGAAATAGTTTCAGTTTGGTAGAATTTGGCTGGATTGGCAAGACTTTGCCCACCGCCTTGAATTAACAGCGAGCGCTGGCAGCAAAAATTATTAGTTGCACTGATAGGCGTTTTAACTTCGGGATTCGGAGAGTCTCTAAAATTGAAATCTTTCAGTAAGTCAAATGCTATTTCCTTAAATTTATTCCAGTAGGCTGTTTCTGCATGCAGTTTTTCTGCTCTTTCCCCCCATGGAATGCTACCTTTGTGAATATTTGAATTGGAATTTTCTTTTGAACTTTTAAATGAACCTTCTTCGGTGTTTACTTCTGCATCACTGGGCAGAGCTCCTTCAAGGCATTCTGTATCGCTTATGCTACAAGGCAGAGCGGTGGACGTTTCCCTACTTGTCTCTGCTTCAATGCATTCGGTGTCGTTTTCAATGCATGGCAAGGTGGTAGGTACCTTTTTATCTTTCCATGCTTCGAGACATTCAGCATTATTTTCGTTACACGGTGATGCTGCTGATGGTGGAACAGTTGTATGATATTTAATTACTTCAAATGAGGTGGAAAATGCTTTGCTAACGTTTCCCACATTTTTCAAGTGAGCCGTTACCTTCAATTTCACGTTATACTTAGTTGCTCTTGGTAATTTGATACTCCTCCAAGCTTTTGTGGCGTACATTTCATCGGCATTTATTGCTAGGGCGCCTTTAGAGTTATTGTGATCTGTCTCTCCGATATCAAAGTGATATTGAATCATCATATTCGTCTCAAGTGGAATCAAATCAAAGTGTTCGTCGTTGTTAATCACAATCTCATATTCCACAGGATTCGATACAACCTGCTCAGCCAGGAAGAGAAACTGAGCCTCCTCACCAGCGACTGTTTTACGACTCACAATGAAATGCGCTGCTCCAAATATTTCACCGAATGAGGGCAGGTCCAGAATCGTAATCGTTGCAACGTGGGTTTTAATTTCGGAATATTTTTCCAGATGCTTTCTGTAGCCTCCGCATGTAATTGATATATTAAACCTTCCTGGGAATAGATATTTATGCTCAATGGATGCTCCGAACACGACGTCCGTTGAGTCATAAAGAAATGGTTGAAGAGTTTCAAAATCCAAAGCTACATAGAAAGAATTGTCAGCCTGAAGATACTGGGATATGGAAATCTGTTTAACGAAAACTTTCTGCTGGTGTGATTCATCCCCGAACTCCACGTAGTGGGTGATGCTTTCATCAGGAATTTCAACAATAAAGAGTATTTCAGTTGATACTTTGACATAGTTTGGATTCTGTACTAGCACGATATACCGACCAACCAAGTCATTCAAAGTCTCAGGCTTGTGAACCACTACAACAGTACTTCTACTTCCCTCTTCCCATACGCCATTGACCTTACCGCTTACGTAGAAAGTTACATTATATCGTCCAGGTGTGGCGTAGTTGTGACTTATCTCCCCGCCTAGATAGGAGTTGTCTTTATCTGGAATGACGGTTGCACCTTTGTCGTCATCCGGACAGAAATATTCGCCTCTCTCAGCCCAGTCTGGGAGCTGATTTGAACCGTTAACGTTCGAAATACAAGTCGGAGATCCGTCACCGAAGTTAATGCGCAGGAAGAGATGAGGGTTGAAGTCGTCAAAGCGATATACGAATCGAGTGGATTCGTTGACGAGATTGTTCGTGCTGATGAGGATGGTAAGAGAATCGAGCACGTCCCTCATATTCAGTTTCCTCTCTATAGCCTCCACTTCGTTCATCAGCTCGATACTCTCAAATCTCCCCACGGCGTCTACGAGTCCAGAAACTTCGAATCTGGCGGAATAGTGTCCCAGGTGTTTGTAGGTGTTGTTGAAGAGACTTCCCTTGAGTAGGG